>CAIGRH010001685.1:0-32348 GCA_903798295.1 Fraxinus nigra | reverse complement strand
TTTGTATGTCGCGGAAAATCTTGTAGCTAAATCACAGTTTTGTTGTAGTGCAACTAACCTGGCAAAAATGCTTGTGGATAAAGTAGAAGAACTACAAATAAAAGAGTGTTGTGACGTTACAAATAAAGGAAGTTGATAATAATAATAATAAAAGGTGAGGTTGGGGTGGTTGAAAGGAGTACAATTTTGTGCAGAAAAGTAAATGGGGAGGGGGAAAGACCAAAAGCTGCAAATGGACCAAAAATGGGGAAATAAAATGAATAAAAAAAATATGGAATCCTGAATTGGCTCTCTTTCCCGATTTGGGGAAGAGAGCACGCCTGTCTAAACACCCGCACATTGTGGAAATTTTTATTAAACTCGTTTTTGACATTTCAACTTCTTTTTATAATTCGGAATAATATAAATGACACAATAAATGGAAATGAGCTTGTAAGAGCTATATAAAGCATGTTCGGTTGTGCATAAAAGTTATTTTTTCGATTAGGAAGTAAAATTTGTGAAATAAAAAATAGCTTTTAGCAACATGTTCGACAAATAACTCAAAAATACTTAACCTTGTTGTGCATCTACAGCACTTTCATACCATAATCCCCAGTCTCGTCAACACATGACATACAACACAAATAACATTAATATCTTTTTTATAGTCATGACAGTTTCCAACTGAAATCAACAAAAATAACTATCTATTTTACAACCACAACAACAGTTTCAGACTGACATTTACAAGCAGCATTTATTTTTCATCTTCAACTGCTCCACCAACATTCATTAGCTCCTCTTCATCTGATTCCGAAAATTCTCGTCTTCATCCTCTGGCACTTGATGAAGGTGCAGCCTTCATCAAAGAAAAGATAAGGGAGAACAGGAATCAGAAGAGATCAAAAAAGGTTACAAACAAAGTGAAACTCTGAAATTGAAATCCCTAGTAGGATTATAAAGAAATCTGAATGATAAATGATGTAAAAATGAAGATTGTGAAGAATTCAAAGAAGTGATGCAATGCTTGCCTACTAAAAATACAAGTAATAGATCAATGATACGCAACTCAGCAAGGCATTATCCTCCATACTTATACAGGGTAAAGAAAATTGAGGGGAGGGAGGGGGGAGAGAGTGAGAGATTACAGCATTATCCTCGACATCAGAATCTTCAAGGCCAGTTGCTGCAAGAAAATCTTGAGGATTGTTTTTGACTTGATCTTCAATGCCATTCATTTGATACTTACAGGTGGCATCTTCATGTTCCATTTCTTCCTGAGCCCCCACTGCAGCTTCTGCTTCTTCTGACTCATAAAGCATCTTCTTTTCCTTCTTCCGCTTATCCCCTTTTCTCCTTTTTTTTACACCTTGCCCACTCTCATCTTCTGTATGCAACTTATTCTTCCGTTTTGAAGCAGACATGCGACTCTTCCATTGTTCCTAAAAGTAAAAAAAGCTTTGAACCATTTAGAAGATGCAGAAGGAAGTGATAAAAAGAAAACGAGAACAAAACATAAGGGAGAAAAGGATGAGAACTGATGTTTAGAATAGAAACCAATTATCATTGTTTGAAACAAGTTCTCAAAAGTCATTTGAATTTTTGTAAAACCATAAGTACTGGACGTGAATGTGAATGATTGTTACTTGATGGGATGTAACAAAGAAACCGGGTAATCAATAGTCCTTTTACTGGATTTTATCCAAAAACTTACCAAAAGGAAATAGAAAATGTTAATAGGAAAAAAAAAAAAGAATTTTGGAGATGGATAAAAAATTCAAGGAACTACATTTCAGGTAATATTTCTAGTTAACAATCTGAATAATATTGCCAAATTAAACTCTGACCAAAATTTTTATAAAGTAATATATTCAGTAACTAACATTACAAGTGGCATCTCAAGGAAAGGTCTACTAGTCCCTGCACAAAAATTTGTAAGGCCAAGAGAATGTGTAGGAAAATGATTGAACAAAAGAAGAAATGGTACTGAAGAAATGCCCAACTTTGAACCTTGAATGCACACACACGAGTGAAACACAATAATATTTCACTATTACCTTGATGCGCTCTAAATGTTCCTCTTGTTGCATAACTTGCTTCAGTTCATCCTCTTGTTTCTTTTTCTCCAACTGCTTTGCACTTTGTGTGAGTAAATGCAAAACAACAAAAATTTTACAGCATCTAGAAATTCGCAGATAATGACCTGTAATTTTCTCTCCTCTTCTGCCTTTCTCAGAGATTCATCAGTGAGTTCCATCTGGCGCCTAACCTTTATTCTTTCCTGATTTTGCTGCTCTACACGCTCAGCAACCTCACAATGTACTTTTGCAGCATGAAGCAAGTGCCGGGAATACCGAATATGAGTTCCCATTTTCTTTTTATTAAATCCATGACAACAAAGGTCTGAACCTGCAGACAGAAAGCTGAACAAACGAACAGCATTCTTAAGCTCTGTTACAGTTGCTCGCACCTACATCATCAGGAAAAGTTCCATAATGAGAGAGGGAGAGAGAGACTCAAAATGGGAAAAGGAAATGTTTGAAGGCTAATTTAGATTCTTTACTGAATTTCATGTAACCTGATAAATATTAGCAACCATTGCAGAAAGAAATTTTATCCATTTGCACTTGGAAGTAAGAAAAACAACACTTAAATAAATAATATGATGCACGCATCATCGTTAAAGTAGTTCTAAAGAGAATGCAAAGCAAAATATTACTTATTGTTGATATGATTCAAATAAAAACAAATCAAGCTAAAAGATACGAACCTCATCCACACTCCTTTTTGTCTTTTGAAGAGTCGAAGAGGAGAACTTCTGCATTGCAACTCCTACATTAAATCTAAATGTGTAATTTGAAGGGGACAAGTGGATGGCTCTTAGTAACGACTTTTTGCATTCTTTCCATTGTTCAGCTTCATAATGTGTACGTGCTATGTAGAGAAGCAACTCACTCTCAGTATTATAATAGAACTTCTGCAAACAGTTTTGGTACTGCAAAACGTAATCAGATTTGAAAATGTATACGAAATTAAGACAGTTTATATTCATCTGAGAAATAGATTTGAAAGAAAACACAAACAAACCATTTTCACAGCCAATGCAAAATTGCCTTGAGCAAAGTGAACATGCCCCAGATTGATCCAGATATCTGGCATCTGGACATTAGAACTTCCACTTGCAGCTTCTTGAACCTGCAGAGATAGAGAATAAGACACTCAAAAAAAGTGTGAAACCTTTCTCTCAATCATGAATAACACATAACAAGTTCATCAGACCTGTGTAAATAGATCCTTAGCCACATCAAAATGACCTTTTTCGGCGAATACCATTCCAGCACCATTTGCAGCATACAGGTTATCAGGTTGCTGTAACAGAACCTGGTACATGGAGTATTTTAGTTGCATATCCAGATAAACATTAACATGGGCTTAAAAATGAAATTAGAAGATATTGGTGAAAAAATGCCAACCACGCCACCTACGTGAGTATAAAACAATCTAGGAGATTCTCTAGTTATAGTATGAGCTAAACGCTAACAAGTCCAACATTATCATATGCACTGCCAAAAAAAAAAATGGAAATTGGGAAAAGGACTAGCTATTCAACATAGTGGTTTCCAAGATAATATGCCATACTTTAGTGTAGAGTCCCTTCGCCTTCTGATAATGTGTGGCTTCCAACTTATTGTCTTTTTTCTCATTGCGATTTGCAGCTTCGAAGTTCCAATTTCCCTTGCAGATATCAAAGAAAACGCGTAAGTTTCACAAATTTTATTAGAAGCAACAATGACTAATTTTCTTCAGATCCGCACAGCATAAAGGTTTAATATGAAAATAGCGAAAACGCACTTTCAACAGGGTTGGAGATATATTTTTTTATTGCTAATAAATAATCAAAAGATCTTAAAAGTGGAAGAATATTTAATTTGGCACACACCAGACAAACTGTAGCATAAGAATCTTGCCAATCAGTTGCTTCCTTGGCGCTCAGGAATATATCTTTTGCCCTGACCCAGTAGTCACTCTTGAGCTTCAAGTCACCAAGCATTAACAAAGCATCTGGGCATTTTTCATCCACTTTGAGAGCATCACCAATCTAAGACCAAAAACATCTTTGCATGAAAGCATAAAGGCATAAACATCTATAAGAAAATGAAGAATAACTTGGGGAGATTTTTAGAAGGGATATAATGACCAGTTTCAAACTTAGTTGAATATTATTTTGAGCTCTTGCGATGGAAGCAAGCCTCAGGCAAGCATCTGTGTAGTCCGGATACTGAAAATAATAACAAGAGTCAGAAAATATTCCAATTTCCAAGGAGAAAAACATACCACCCAAACAAATTCAGAATCAAGTCTAGAAGAGCACACAGAGTTATATCCTTCAATCAGGGGGAAATACATCACAATGAAAATAGGGGGGGGAGAGCGAGAATATCACAAATTCAAAATCTTAAAAAGAATAATTTCAATAATATAGTAACTGATTGGTCAGTTTTGCAGTATGATTTACCAATCAGAATGACGGGATGATTGCATCTTTATGGCATTTAAACAAAAGAACTTGTAGGAAAACTAAGTGATACTGCATACTTACGTTTCCATAGGAAAATATCAAATTCTAAATCATCTCATTTACCTTCATTGCCATAAATATATTGCCAATAATATCTATCGACAGTGGCACTTACCTTAAATAATATGAGATGGTATAAAATGCTAGCAGCTTCACTGTCATGCATCTTCTCCAATACTCTGGCTAAGTTAAATAGTGATGAAACTTTACCCCAAGGAAGTTCCACAGATATACCCTGTTCTTCCAACCGATGAAATAGTCGCAACTCCGTGTGTTGACGGAGAGATGAGCTGACACCAGTTGGATATTGTGCTCTATTAAATAAATTGGATTGTACCACAATTTTAAACCTGGATTGTGTTTTAGAATCAATAAAGTTACTCCACACGCCATCTCCCAGAGCTTCCATAAACATTTCACGAGCAAGCTGGTAATTAAATGAGGAATTATGGTTACTCGGGGTAACATTTACCAGCATCGAATTGTATCAAACTCAAGGAGTTATCTTATAGACATTTAAATACCTCAAACTCCCCCCTTTCAAAATGGAGAACCCCAATATTATTGAGAAGCTCTATTGGCACTTCCTCATTCCCCATTTTCAGAAGATTATGAGCCTGTCCAAAACCACAAGATGACAGTAATAAGAGGAAGCAATGACGTGCAGTGGTTGAAAACTCTCTGAGAAGACAAAGCTAGAGTAAATTATATCAGCAACCTTCTCCAAGCCTCCCATAAATGGAAAAAGAAAAGAGATGTCTAATGCAGTTTCTGAGAGTGAGTGAGAAATAAGGCAAGAGAATTTCTTTCAAAGCAGACACTTCAGTATTTCTTTGATAATGTATTTGGTAAACATAGAAAGATTCTGTTATTGTGTAATGTATTTTTTTTAGAAAGTCAAAGTATGTGTCAAACATATGAGGGCTAAAATTGTAATTTTGTAGTGTGTTTGGAGTCTGTATAAATAGCTTTGTATGCCCTAAATTGTGTAATGAAAAAATAGTGATGGAAATCTTGAAAAAAAAAAAAAGCTTCTGTTCATCTCTATTCTTTCATTCAACTCTGTTTCCCATGTTTTTTTACTTTGTCTCTACTGCAGGCAATCTGCTATGGTGATTTCCCCTGTTTTCATATTAAAGTATCATATTGCACTAGCTTCATACACGTGAAACCTATGCAGTATAATTTTTTTCTGTAGTTTCATACGCACGAAACTAGCACTGTAATACCAGAAGCTGCAATCTCAGCCAACAGATTCTCTAATTACTTGGAATCTTGATTAGAAATTAACAAGTTTCCAGCAGAAAGCAATTAAAATTTTAAAATGTTTCAGATTTCTCGCTTGCAATAGTGACAACATGAAACCAATATTAAATGTTTATGGTACAAGAGCGACTTGATGTATGAATAAATAAATCAAACCCACGGTATAAGCGAAACGCTTACTCAAAATGCCAGAAGTTTTACTCATCAGAAATTGACCAAAATATATTAAATGTTGGAAGGTCCTTACGGTTTCAAAGGCATCTAAAGCAGCACATTCGTCTGTTGAAATTAGCAGCTCTCCCAGATCAAGAAATGCCTGCAAGATGCATGTCGTTTTAGGATATTATAGTAATGTAGTTTCTTTGTTACAGATAGTTTCACCATCTCTTTTATTAGGGTTACAATATCCATGGTTTTGTACTTTATTTTTGGTCTCTGAGTAATTTATTTTGACATCTAGTAAAATGACTACTTCTGTTTAACATGTTTGAATAGAGGTCAATACAGTGTGAGGTAAAATCATCATATCCTAATTATTCCTCTGCAACTCATTAAAAAATTCATGGGTTGTATTAAAGATGTCAGACAACGATAAAAGGTAAATTTTCCGTATTGACCATATTGTTTTCTTTCCATTTTTGGCTTGGAAAGTTATTTTATGATTTAAATTAGAAATAAAAAATTTTCCTGTTACATACAAATCCTGATCTAGCCATATAGGTATCCAACTTAAATTTTTTTTTTTTAAGTCCCAACCCTAGTCTAATTATTGATATCAAGAGACACTCATTGTCATTTTCGTTTCAGAATTTCTTGCTGAAGACGAAAGTAAGGAACGCATCTCAATATAATTAGAACTTAGTAGTAAGCCTAACACTGAACAGTGCATTCTAAAGTTTGATCCAAACAAAATTCTCATTTCTTAAGGTTGGGCATTCTTCTTTCCAATGTATACAAACACTTTGGAACTTCCAATATTATAATCATAGAACACTATTTTACGAAGGAAGCCCTTGTAAAAGTAACAAAATCACCAAAATTATTAGATAATATTATAGTAATTAAATGAGTATCAATTGTACAAATAGCAGCAATGAGCCTAAGTAATAATTACTAATCTATAACAACGTATATGCAGTAATTCAAATAGATGAAAGTAGTTATTAAGCCTACATTTGAGCCCCATTTTTTTTGTTGAAAATAAGTTTTGTAATCGTGATTTTTGGAGAATGTGTGGTAAAAAGTAAAAAGAAATTTTGAATTTACGTGCAAAATATTTTATTGGCAGAATGTATGGTTGAAAAGGAATTTGAGAAAAAAAAAAGAGTTTTTAGATGATGTGTGGCTCAAACATGGGCCACATAGATAAAAGAATAAAAACATAAAACCAGAAACCTAGTTTGTTTTTAACATAAATATTGCATCTCTTAGAAATTATAATAACCAACCAAATGCAAACACAAAAGCATCCAAGCTCATTTTTATTAGCACTTGAAAGAAAATCCAATGGAAACTGAAGAACACAGTTCAAGAATAGCCATTTCATATGATGAAGCAATTATGTTTTCCTAATAGATGAGGTTAAGCGGCTCAACTAAATTACAGATTTCTATTGTACACAATTGTGAAAACATCACCATCACCTTATACTTTGGTTCAGTATTCATATTAGAGAGAAATTGTTTCAATTTGATTGCGTACTTATTTCCCGTTAATATAAATTTCTTATATTGTACACCTTTAAGACATGTTATATTATTGCTCCCTCTGTTCTGTAAAGATAGTTGACGGGTCAAGCTAAAGTACATGGAAACTCATATTTTACAGCTTGTCTAAATTGTTTTAAGCTGTAAATTGACTCTATGGTTCTGTAATTTATAATTCATTAATGAATTTTCCCATCTTTCAGATGGACCTTTTTTTAGGTCTAGAGTCATCTGTAGGTGTTGGATGGCAAAAGTAAGAGAAGAAAAGTGCTACTTCTTGTAGATAACTATTTACATAGTATTTTACATAATGATGAGGTATCAAAATATAAATGGAGAAATTATTTGATTGATGAGATTCTTTTCACATCATAATTTGCTTCTATTTTCATTCAACATTAAGAAAATATAATTAATATAGT
Source organism: Fraxinus nigra (assembly GCA_903798295.1). Lineage (NCBI taxonomy): Eukaryota > Viridiplantae > Streptophyta > Magnoliopsida > Lamiales > Oleaceae > Fraxinus > Fraxinus nigra. Next base: position 24,393 of record CAIGRH010001685.1, on the reverse strand, counting down.
TGAAAGTATCAATTTTACATACATTTTTTCATAATACACATTTACATTAAATAATGATCAAAATACGAGAAATTCATATTTGTTTATAATAAGACACATTAAATAAGCGCTTATTAGAAAACTAAGAAATCAATTATACTCTCAATAAAGAAAGTAGCATATAATTTGGGATATGAAAAAAGAAAGCAAGTCTCTTTATGGGATTGATGGAGTATTATAAAACTGGAGAAGAAACATAATAGCTACCTTGGGATCTTGAGGATTGACTTTGGTAGCTTTCTTCAGAAGTTGTTGGGCCCTTTCCTTTTGCTCAAGTTGAACATATATGTGTCCAAGAACCTAAATGAAGGAAATGAACTTTTTAGTTTTTTCATTGTTCAAATGAATGCAGAAAACGCTCAAACTAGATGACACTCTTGAAATGGTTACTTGCTCACCTTCAATGTCTCACAATTTTCAGGCTGCACCTCCAAGACTTTCTGGAAATTTGATGAGGCGCTTCTCAGGTCTCCCATTTTCATTTGAACTTGCCCCAAACCTGTTTCAAGTAAGCCCAACTAATCAATGTACTGGTGCTGAGTGAGGAATTAAACAAAATACAGTTACCAGAAAAATGCTGCATAACGTCATGCTTGCTTTATTAGCAGCTCAAACTTTTAGAATGGTCTATTTTATGGTTTCGCCAGGCAGGAAGGAACATACAACGCCTATACGTTACTCAATATACTAGATGGGCGAGAGCGTTGGCTGCACTCAAATATAGAATAATATTTGCAGAGAAAGTTTATGTAATATTATTATGATTTCTAGCAGAGGATAGGACACAGAATCCTGAGTGGCAATTCCTTAAGGCCATTTTCTCAAAGTACAGTTAGGAGTACCCTTGCAAATATTAATTAATAGATCAATTTCAATTTATATTATGACATGAGAATGCAAGTCTCAGAAGTATAGTTTGAAACTTGTACAAGGCCCAGATCAGCAATTGGTTGGCCTTTCATCAAAGGCAAAGCTCCATCTTACCTTAGGGCATTACAAAATAAAAGATAATGACGTTAAATCTTAACTATGCAGAAGGTCAGACGGTTATATCAGATACATGAAAAGTTGTAGAGGGGGATACAATGTATCTTTGACCTTCCATCTTCAGAACTAAAGTCTATTCAAACATGGTAAATTAATAGAGGTCATGCAACATTTATTCAAATATCTAGGAGCGCCATAAAACGAATCTCCATTGTAGTGTTTTGTAAGATGAAAAAGCTAAAAATTTAAGCTAGAAACCCCAAATAAAAGTATTCCAACGATGACTACTGTTGCACGTACATTAGGGATAATGTGTTCACTGATGCCATCAGAAAGCTGAAGAACCACCAATTTAATTGGTTCATCAGGCATTTTATAGCAAATATCATAAGTTGTTATTGTCACCAATTTAAGAGGCCATAACCTACATGGTTTACTTATTCATTCCTTTTGTACCTTTTTAATCATCCCATGCTTGTCCAAACCAGGATTTCACATAACAAAACCCTATTTTACATATTATTTCATTGGCATTATATAGAAAATACCATAGTTTTAACTGTCATCAATCTAGTTTTTTGGGCATGCAACTGATGTAGGGAATTGTCATCACTTTTCTCAAAACATATAGCTCATAACACTAATGCAATACTCTCTATATCACGTAGAATCAAGCCAGAGAATCTACCCAAGCTCACTCACTTGGGCCACTCCTGTTTTAAGCATGCTTTTGCATTATATACCTATCCACGGGAATGCTCCAGCATGTACTAGAACTAGAACCTCCAGTTTTGATACCAAAAAGAGTGGGCAAGAAAAATAATACATGATCATGAAAAGTTGATTTGCACACGAATATCATTTGGATCGAAATTGGAGAAGAATTCTCAAAATTTTAATATTTATTATTCAAACAAAATCCAATCTCCATGAACCATCGCCTGCTCACTTACAACATTGAAACCTAATTGCAGCTAAAATAAAAATTACACTTGGGTCCTTCATCTTCTAAGAATTATTAAAAGAGGCAAACAATAATAAGATAAAATTAACTTAAAAATGTAAGTCAATTAAGACATCAACTTTTAAAGATGTATTGCCCATATCAATAAAGTGAAAGATTTTCTTCTCAAATGATTTCTTCAAGGATTCGTCACAATATTGCAAATTTCTTCTACTTCCTTGAAACAATAACGGGTTTCTCAAATGAAGACATAATCCCTCATAAACTAAGAAACTTCATTGGAAGGGTGAGGAAAAAATCATTTGGTTCTCTAACCTTAAGAGTCCAAATATATATCTAGATAAAAAATCAGATTATACTTCCCCCTCTCTTAAAACATATTCTTGATATTTTTCAGAATTTTGAATAGGTCGGAGTCATCATTGCAACCTAATGTGCCATTTGATTTATCACAATAATATGGATAATATAACTGAGAACAATTCCTCAAGCACACGCCTTCACCTAGTTTTGCTATTAGACCAGTTGACCATCCCAAAATATCTCCATTGGATGTCAAGATTCTTTAGTCTTCAAAACGGGTCTCTCGATACTTAAGTCCTCCAAGTCCAATGATGTGAATGCAGTTATTTTTTGTGCCAAATCAGAATTTTTTTTTTTCCATATATCATTTGCATATTACGAAGAGAATGCTTGAATAATTCGCCTTCCAATTCATACTTTCTGTTGTTTTGAACAGCATGTAGTGTGCATATCTCTTCCACCTTGTTGTTCGATTAGATCAGACCAATTCTCAAGGATCTCAATGTTGAACTCCTCATCAAAATTGGTGGACTGTTGTAATCTTCACCTAAATCAACATCCACTTGTCATTCGAGATCGAAGTCCTCTTCCCATAGAGATACCATCCACACCCACAATTGTGTCGTGTTGATCAGTATCGTCGCCTCTCTCATGCCAACTTCTTCCAAAGGCATCAACAATACCCATTCTTGTGCCTTAAATATATCCATTTGTTGCTCTAACAAATCGATTCATTGACAGATTTGGGTCATGTCTACTCGCTACCAACTCATCCACGAGGGCTTCATGAACACCAAACCCTTCTCTATCAAGAATGTGGTTGTGCACTAATAAACAGATGTAGGAAATTGTTAACAAATTTCCCAAAAGTTATAGCTCATGACACTAATGCAATCTACCACAGTACTCAGAATCAAGCCTAGGAATCCACCTCAAAATCAGCTCCCATGGGCTACCCCCATTTCATGCATGTTCTTGCATTAGTAACCAAGAAAAACCTTGATGACTTGGTCTTTTGCGACATCTGACTTAAACCGCTCAACAGGGTAGTTCGAGAAAATACTCCAGTGAGGTTTATACATAAAAAGTGTATAGCAATAGAATAAGGCATTTTCACATTGGTTTTTGGAGCTTCATTTTAAACCTCTAGATTTGGTGCTTCTTTGTAAAAAGAGGGATAGAAACACAAACAAGTGTGCTGTTAATCGATTTTTCAAAAAATAAAGTTCGTTCTTTTGATAAATAAGTAACTACAATATTGTTATCTTAGAAAGGTATCTTAGATGGAATCAATGGAGGGAAAGAAAAGGGAGAGAGAGAATTTCCATGAGGCTTAGCTTGTTATTTTATATGTTTTGGAAAAGATATCTGGTTGTGAATGCTTATCTCAACAACTCCACTAAGTAGTAACAATAACTCTATGACGCAATCAACTTCAACAACAATTTTGTGTTTTTTTTTGAAAAGATTAATATACTACTGGTGAAGATGAAGAAAGAAACTAAGGCACGACTTAATGTTCAGTAGTTGTATTAATACGTGCATAATCTGAGCAATAGGCAAAATATGATTATACAAATTGATACTCATAGTTATTTACTTATATGAAGGATTGAAATGTTATTTTTACAAATCTAACTATTATAAATTATATAACTGTCATAAAATTAGTAAGGAAAATTTTAATAGTACAGTTATCTTGTAGATAACGGGATTTTACAATAGTTTTACTGATTGAAGTTGAATTATTTAACAGTTGGTGGAAAAGGTGAATCAACAGCTGAACCACTTAACATTGACCTTGTCCTACGCAGTGGTGGATTTGGAGTGCGTCACAGTGGGGGTACGTGACCCACTAACTTTCTAGAATTGATTTTTTTTTTTTTAATAACAGACTTACAAAAGGCTGCCACGCTGCCACCTGCTGAAATCCCTTCTATTTCCTTGTTCATGCGGCGGTCTATTGTTCCAATCTGCAAGAGGTAAAACCCTAGTACCTAAACTTCTAATTCATCCAATCTTCAGAAGAAATTATGTATAGTTGATGTTATTCCATTTTTCTTGTCTGATTGTTTGAAATATTTGTTGAAAGTTGAAAATTGAAAATTGAGGGCTACTGAGGTTTAGTGTTTGAAATTGAGTTGTTGAGGATTATGTTCATATGATTTGTTTCATAATTAAGTGAATCTGTGATTGAGTTGCTGAGAATTATTAATTTATTGGAATGAATGTTGCTGCTGGGGAGTGGGGATTGAGCTCGGTGTGCACTGGGCATTGAGTTGCTGTCTGTTGGAGATTATAATGGAGCGACTTTATATTTGTATTGAGTTTGTTTTAAATTTTTAATTGATTGTTTGTATTAGTTATGAAGAAATACTTTAAACTTAAATGAGTGTTGTTTTGTGATGAACAAAATATTAATGAAATGAATGTTGGAGATAGAAGGGATGAAAATGATGTTCGAGATAAAAATGATGATGGAGATGTTAGGAATGAAAGGGATGAAATTGATGTTGGGGACTTTGATATTGGAGATGTATCGATTGAAACGAAAGATCTTGGGAATTTTCAAATGAATTGTTGAAAGCATTACAGAGAAAATATGAGGATAGTGTCCATGCCATGAGATTGGTTTGATTATATAAAGCACAACTTCAAATCACGAGGAATGTTGGATGAGATTCCTTTCTTTTTTTTAAATGAATGGTTTGACGTTCTGTGAAGCTCACCATGTTCTCAATATGAATGATTTAGTCTACAAGCTTCTAATATTAGCATTAGTTCTTCCTGTGGCTATTACTCGAGTCGAGAGAGCATTTTCTACGATGACTTATATCAAAAATCGTCTGCACAATCGAATTGGAGATCAATGGTTGAATGATAGTTTGATTACATATATCGAGAAAGATGTTTGATTGCATATATTGAGAATGATGTAGATAATGATTGTAATAAGATATCGAATACTTTAATTTTTTCGCCACTTTTTGGAACGTTTGATTGTGCCCCCAACCCAAATGCATGCGTCCGCCCCGGGTCCTATGTCTATGCCATATTTTTCTGCCTGTATTTGAGACTGACAGATGATAACAACTAGGGAAAGATTGAGAAATTATACGCACCATAGTAAGGCAATACAAATTCTTGGGGCTTATTCACTTCTTGGACAGACGCCAGATAATACCTTCCAGCCTTTTCATAGTCTCCCTGAAATCAAGAGAAAGGCTAAATCTATTATCAAAGTAGATGAAGGGCCAAAAATTTATAACTATAAGCATAATCATTTATCAAGTTGACATAATCCATAACCAGCAGCTGAAAACCCCAATAATCAACAAAAATAGAATAAAGGTCAAAAAACCATTAACGTTAGGTTCTAGATGCAAACATGGACGATGATATCAACCTTGCTATGGTAAGATCTGGCTAAATTGTAGAAAGAATGTGACTTTGTTGGGCCATGACTCGTCGCTGATAGTGCAGTTTCGGTTAGTTGCTCAACTAGGAAATGCTGACCAGTGAAGAAGAAATGATTAGCCAGATAATTCAGTGACATAGCGCAGTATGGATATATCTCGAAAGCTCTCTGCATCTTTTCCATTCCACTCCTAATACCATTAGCTGTAAAGATGTATGGCATAAGATAAAAAGTAAGCTTTTCATAAAAACTGTAGTTAAAATGAATTCCATAAACTCATTATGCGCATGTTCGGGAGAAATTTTCATCCGGATTTTAATCAATTATTGTATCATTGCTGCCTTCATTTTTTACTTCTTTCTCAATAAAAGCCAGACTCTGGGACCCACTTGCACTTTGCAATATAAAAATTGATTTTAATCTTGTAAAAAGTGAAGTAAGATAGGGGCTATATTTAAAATGATCATCAAGCATCTAGACCATATGAACCCCAAACAAAAATGGAAACCAATTATGGCAAGTTGTCGGAGTAAAGCTAGATCACAGGCCTGCCATAACTCATACCTAAAATATACACTCAAGGTGTCTATATATTTATATCATGCATGCGTTTTTAACAAAAAATGAACCTTCATTAGTTTGCAAATCTGAAATTCCAAGTGCCACAAGAGCCTCAACGTTTTCTGGATCTAACTGCAGTAATAAATTGTCAATAATGTCAGCAGCACGTCGAGCAAAATGTGCAGTGTTATTTACAATAGCTTAATTAATACACAATCCAGTGGTCAGCAGCGACTTGCCTGTAAAACACGATGGAATGCTTGTTTGGCCTTTTCAAGACGACCCAATTTGTAGTGACTAAGTGCTATGCCAAGTCTTACGGCTGCAGGACACTGAGGATACACTTGCAAGGCTCTCTAACCAAATTATAATTACAAGAAACAGAAAAAGAAACATAAAACAGGATCATAACTCAAGGTGAAAGCATAGAAAACCTTAAATTTTGCATGAGAGGAAATGCTCCACCTTCTCGCAGCCTCAAAACAAGAGATTGGAAAATTTGGTTTTTAAAAGGGAAATAGGCAAACCTTATGCAACTCCAACGAATCCGAATATTGACCACGACTAAAGTAGACACAGGCCTGCAGATAAGTGGAAGCTAGTAAAATGCTGCAATAGTCATGCTGATTTAATTCTTAAAAGGCAGACAGTAGTGTTATCAAGGACTTGGTCTGAGACTTGTATAGCCAATCCTGGAATGCAAGAAAATGATATCTGAAAAGTAGAATCTCAATTGGACAAAAATCAAGCTTAAACTGCACAATGATTGGAGGGGAGAGGAAGTGCAGGAAAGAGGGGAGGATGAGAAAATTCTTCTCAACTTATATTTTCAATCCTCACATTAATAAGCATGGGATGAAAGATTCCAACATACAAAAGCACCCCTATATAAGATAAATACATCACTTGAATGAGGGTAAATGGTAAGTAAACAAAGAGAATAAATGTGAACATACCTGACCAAGGAGAGCTGGAACATTATCACCATCTCCGTCCAGAACAATCTTGAAAGCATTATGTGCCTGATCAATATCACCTTTGGCCAGAAAAAGCTGACCTGTGAAAGAGAATATGCGGAAGCATTAATAATGCTAAACCTGGCAAAGAGGAAATGCAAAATAGTAGTATGCAAAAGTGAAACAAGAAGATAATCTAATATGCAAAAGAAGCTGCTAATGGTCTTAACTCAATCCAGCCTGATCTTATTTTCCATTATCAATATACTTTTAACCATCCTTCAAAATCCTAAGAGAATAGTTATAAGTAAGACTGTAGTCATGGATTTTGCCTCCACCTTCATAGAATTCTGCTTCATGAAAAAGAGCTAATGAAGATAACTGTTAAGAGTAGTTAATTTTCACACAGGCCAACAAAATTCTACTTCAAGCTCGACTCATTTCTCTTGCCAATATTCATCATTAGATCTTAAGTTTAGGATTCATGTACAATGATAAAGTAAACATGTGTCCAAAATATGCAATGAAGACAACAATTTTACCCTAACATGTAAACATAATGATATTAAGACTTTTTCACGAAGAAAGAAAAGAAAAGAATATTAACTCAGGATGATTAGGAAACATCATTTTTCGAATTGCTTAATCCGATTCACAATATAAAGATCAAGTATAAAAGCATTTTTAAGAGACTCTTTATTTTTAAAAATGACTTTGATCATAATAAAGAGCATCTTTAAATTCAAATAGTAAAATATATTTATACACTTGTCTTTATTTTTTTGTTTCAGGAACATAATCTCAAGATTTGACTTTTTAAAATAAAGAGTATTTCACTTTTAAAGAGTTTCTTGTAGATACTCTAAGGATGAATATTTGAAGTTATAAAAAGCGGCAATATATCATCATTTGCAAAAAAAAATCTTTGGGTTTGTGAAAAAAATTTGTGACAAGCTCGAGAACAATGTGTATAGTAGAACAAATGATATGCAAGTCTCTATGCTAGTCATACTAAATCTATAATACTGCCCAATTACTTAACATGCATACCTTTCCCAATCCATGTTGAAGGCTCACGTGGGTCAATTTTTGAAGCCTTGTTATAGTAGTGTGAAGCAGTAATGAAATGCTCTTCCTTTTCTCCTTGTTTTGTCTCTATTTTGCCAAGATAGCTGTTATATGCTCCCAAAGCATTTAAAATGGCAATCCTCTCACATCTCACGTCTGCAAAATATTCATCAACTTCTGCACAACAATAACCTACGTCAAAATCTAATGGAATTCCTTTTTATCATGTGAAAGAATGTAAACATTAAGAATATGTACCTGGACTAGACCCTTCTTCCAATATTTGTCGAAACTGTTCGAGTTTTCCTTGTTTGAAGTATTCCCTCTGAACCCAAAAATAGAGATTAATAAAATATGAAAACAGATACAATTCAATATGCACCAGTCGCCAACCCACACTAGTATTAACGCATAACCAACTCTTATAATTGGCACATAAATAACACTACAAGCAGCACAATGTATGTACGACATGGCAAACATCTCAAAAGATAAGATGTGGTTTTAAACTGCAGCCTGAATACGTCGAATTCCACTATTCCAACATATAAGGAAATTACTTAAATACACAAGCACACATGCATCTCTTTTATTCTCCAATTGTTTCTGGGAAATAATGCTTTTCCATTCTTCAAAAAGAGAAAAACAAATAGAAACTCAAATACTGATTCTCCTGGATGCTCATTAAGTAATGCCAAATGCGCCAATTTCTAATCCAATAACTAAACCAACTTGATAAGCATGTTATGAAGAATATTATTCATACCCCATCATACATTTAAATATAAATAAGAATAATTATTTACATAAGATATACATATAAACACATAAAACCATTAAAAAAAGAGCATTAATTTTGCTTAATAAAAATGGTTTTTTTTTTTCTCTTACAAATTTAATTTTTTTATTAAAACACATCATGTATACAAATATAAATCTAAAGTGAAGATGCCAAAAAAAAAACTCCCATTTCAGTAAAAATGAGTTGTACAGAAATTCTTACATATGTGAGTGGGCGTAAGTGAACATTTAAATGAATCTAAAGGCATGCACACACACACATGTATAAAAATAAACATACAGCGATGGTGAGCCAGAGATCAAGTGGAGCTTGCTCCGCCTTCAGAATGTCAATGATGTCAGTGGCATCAAGGGGTAACTGGTCTAGCACCACTTGCACCACCTCTTCCGAGTGCTGCACCGGTATGTATATGCACGCCATTCCTCTCTACCAGTTATTGGTTGTTCAATTCAATCTGAGTTTTTAGATCCCTAATTGAAAGACTAAATGTGATAATTCAATTGACAAAACCCTAGTACTCGAATTTATGCAATTTGAAGATTTAAGCTCCTATATGACAACTGTTTTTATTCTATTTCTGCATGTGTCTCTTCTTTCTGCATGTGTCAGTTGTTTGGAGCGCTTGTCATGTAAATGGTGTGGAGTGGGTCGGCCCATGGTCTAAGGCCTTTTTAATGTTTTTTTTTTTTTTTTTTTTTTTTTTTTGAAGAAATTGTCAAAAAAAAATTGTTGCCGCTTTCCTGCTGTAATATGTGGCTCCATCATTGTTCTCCAGTAAGTAGATCGAAACTAGTTTGAAAAATAAGCTTTATCACAACAAAGATGTTCTCTAACCATATCTAAAGATATTTTGTATTCAATACTCTTTATCTTGGCATTGGATCAAATTGTGCTTTTTGAGTAAAATTTGTCAATCTCATTAAATTCTCAATATTTCATCCTTGCAGTATTTAGTGCGTTTTTCAATAATGGAAAGGGATTTTTATGTTTGTTTTGAAAATATGAGTGTGACTTAGTGAGGGTTTAAATAGTTATTTCATTAATATTTAATTTAACTCAAAATTATAAAAACAATCTAATTTAGTATAAAAAGAAAACAATGTTACTTGAAATACAGAGAGAGACATTCGACAAATAGCATTATAATTTATAATTAAAATTTCCAATAATTTAATAGTTTTATTAGAATCAATTATAAAGTTTTTCGGATTTCCCTAGTGATATACTCACTGAACATCGGTCACATACCTAGTACACAATTGTTTCGTTGCGTGAGAGTTAGCACCTATCTCAAGTAAATGCCTTGTCACACCTATAATGTAAAATAATATGAGTGAATGCTCAGCAATCAATGATATGTATGATCAAATATATGTACATGATTTACAATACTCAAAGTATTCATTATTGAAGTTCAAGAATTTCTTCACGATTTCAGCTTATCGTTTCTAATCTGTGGGTTCGAATTCCACTATGATGTACTCATGTGAACTCAAATATCAATATGGATAAGATCATGCATGCCTTATATATATATATAAGTTCTAGATGAAGAATAAGACATAAAATCGGAGAAAAAAAACGAAACTAAAAACACCACGGCGCCACCATACGAGCGCCCCGGCTCTCAAGGCAAAAAACAAGTGTTCTGTCCTTTTTTCCGCTCCAAATTATTTTTTCATCTCAAAGTCATTTTCTAAGTCAAACTCACAATAGAGCTTCCAAATAAAATTTTAACTTGAATCAGACTTAAATAGCATTCCAAACTGAATTCGTTTTGACATGCACTTTATTTAGAATTCTTCAATTAGTTCAACAAGGAGTTCGAGTCACGCCCAAATTCTAACACGCATAAAAATAGAGTTTTGTTGCAAAAATAATTTTGCAACAAAAATATGTTAGTTGCAGACATTGTCGCGCTATGAGTTACAAAATTTATTTTTGCAGCAACCTTCAATCATTCATCGCATTAACAAACTCGCAACATTATTCGTTTGACATAGAAACTACAAAATAGCAAAGAGATATTTGTCGTCATAATGTCGTAGCAATGCATATATGTCGCGAAAATTAAAAGGGTGATAAGTTAGTTTGTCGCACTGATTATTCCAATAAAAGTTGTGCGAGAAAAATATTTGTTGCGAATACTATTTTAAAGATACAACTTTTATTATCTATATATTTTGCAACAACACATGGTTATAGTAAAATATCTTGAATAACAAATCATGTTTGTCGCAAATTTTTTTTTAAAATACTTTTGATATGTTGCATAGTTTATTTTGAGATATTCAACATTTGTAGTATAATTTATTATGTAACAAGTGATGTTTATCTTAAAACTTATTTCACAACACGTGATGTTTGTCACGTCATCATTTGTGTAATGATGTATAGTTGTTGCCTAATTTATTTCGTGATTATTTATATATGTTTTGTATTCTATTTTAAAATATATAAAATTGCTATGCAAGTTATTTTGTGGCACTGACAGATTGTGTTTATAGCTGAATTTATTTTGCAACACAAAGAATTTGTTGCTTCAATGATATAGAGTTGTTGCTAATATATTTATGTATGTTGTGGATTCAATTTAAGCATTCATCTTTGTAAAAGTTATTTTTGTAGTTAAATATATATATTACAACAAAAAGAATTTGTCGCATCATCATTTCTACAACACCATATAATTGTTGTGTAATTCATTGTTTAATTATTTATATATTTGTAAATATCACGTATTCTATTTCACATGTAACAAATATTTTTTTTTTTGTGACAACATGAATATTCGTTGTATAGTACTTTTAGAAATGGTGATTTTAAACTTGCATCACAATAGAATTGTTATTATAGTACACATTCATTTGAAAATATAAATCATTTCATTATAAATAGCTCATGGCTTAATAAAAAGAATGCTTCACTGTACAATTATTCAAATATAAATGATTCCAAAATATGTAAAAAACCTTATTATTGTCAACCATGTAGATAAAAGCCAAGGTGTTATTCACAGGGCTTTAGTCATGCTCATTTGTTTATACATTATTAAAAAAACTTCCAAATATGTTTGATATGGTGAACCGGAAAGTATTGAATAAGAAAAACATGTTAAAATCTAGTTTATTTATATGTCTAGTCTGCTTTGGTAATATGTACCAAACATGTACCTATTTACTATACCTTTGCATTGACAATGACAAGTTCATGTATCCTTGCTCCATGTAGGGTGTCTTCATAGGAATCTGTGGAAGAGATCTAGACCACGTTGTTGCCTTTGGATATGGTACACACAATGAAGTATATTATTCGACTGTGACGAGTTCGTGGGGTCCGAGTTGGGGAGAGAATGTATACATTAGGCTTCACCAAAATGTGGCTAATACCACCACTGGTAAGTGCGGGATTGCATTTGAAATAACTAGATTCGACACAAATTACACCTAGGGGGTGAATAGGTGTAAATGGAGAAATTAAGAATTGTAATTAATCAACAACAAGTTACTAATTAATTATCTCTAGATGGTTATGCAATCAGTTCAATTATCTTATGTTTGAATACCGTAGAATATAAAAGCAATAAATGACACACGGTATGATCACGGAGAAATCCCAACTAGGTAAAAATTTTGGGCACTTTGCCGATCAAGATCTACTAAAAACGATTGAACTTACAGTACGTCAGACAAGACGACGACACAAACTTCCTGACCTCCTGACTACAATAACCACAGCTCTCCTGAATTTTGTGCTCCTACACCAACTCCCGGCCGTAGTTTTCAAAGTCCTCCTCGAATGTGCGATCCTGCAGCAACTCCTGACTTTATCAATTCGTGTATCTCCTGTGGATCAATGAATTCCGTGCTCTTCACCAACTGGAACTCCAGTTACCTTCCCTTGTTCTTCATAACTCTAACAGATATATAGGAGTTTGGTATTTGGATTGAGGATGTGATGTTTTCACTTCCAAGAATCAATCAAAGAGTGAATGTTGAAAGCTAATTTGTGANGAGTTTGGTATTTGGATTGAGGATGTGATGTTTTCACTTCCAAGAATCAATCAAAGAGTGAATGTTGAAAGCTAATTTGTGAAGAGGATGTGAAGATTGTATGAATTCTCAATGTTCAACCTGAAAAAAAACATTCTGTAGCATTTGGCATTTATAGTTTAGGTTTTGGGATAAAATGGGTCGGACAAAAAGCTTTAAAAACATGAATTAAGATTTTTCGGATGACACTGTCGCTCGAGCGAGGGCTGGGCGACAGGTTGTCGCTTGAGCGAAGGGACGGGCAGACGACGCAATTTCTATTTCTGACGCTCGAGCCAAGTCTTGGCGATAAGCTAGCGAAATTTCGGCGTCGTTTTTCCTTCTTTTCCATTCTCGAACCCTAGACCTAATATAACACAAATTCAACTAATTGCAACTAACTCCTTGACTTCTATAACATATTAATTTTAGTCTTTTTTTCACAAATTTGTCAATTACATTAAATACCTAACAGCATTGGAGGTCTGATACCCTTTTAGGACCAGTCAAAACCCTCTTAATCTAGGCCCTTCCGCTCCAGCTCTTGTGAAACCTCCCACGGTGTGTGATGATTACTACACATGTCCTAAGGGAAGCACATGCTTCTAGGTGTACCAGTTTGTAGCTCATGCTTCGATTGGGAATGCTGCCCGTTCGAGTCTTCTACCTACCACGATGACCACTACAATACTGCCCACACGACTATACCATCTGCAATGTTGAAGTCGGCACTTACATCGTGGTAAATTTATTATGATTTCTTTTATCATTCACCCCGTCCCCCACCTCCTCAGTTATCTTGCATGAACTATTACAATGTTCATATTGAGGTTTATTCTGATTTTTTCTTCAAAATACTATATAACATAGCAAGGGCAGCCCAATGGGAATAAAAGCATCGCATTGAAGCCCTGCTGTATTGAAATGGGCTCATCTATAGGGTGGTTGGAAGGTCAGCAGCCAACTATCAACTCTCAGATTATTTAGGATGTTAGTCATTGAAAATATATCTCATATAGGTGAACGTTGAAAAAGACCGGAGGCAACTCGCTGCAAAAAGCAACTTTCTTGTAGTGACTTTTTTCTTGCATCTATAGATTTTTTAACAAGTATTCATCATTGCAAAAAGTAGACTCTATTGCATCACAAACACTTTGTTGCAGGAAATAAAAGTTTGTCGCCATAAGTTTTACAGGAGAAATATTTTGGCGCATGCTTCCATCATATATTTTTTTTTCAATAATCTTTATTATTTCTCGCACGTTTTGACATATATGATAAACTTTTTATGTTGGTACTTATTTTTCTGTCACAATTTTTGCGAAAAAAGGGTGGAAGTTAAAACATCAAAAAAAAGAACGGTGCAAAATATAATAAAAGCAACGTGCAAAAAATATTGAAAAAATTAAACAACAACATGAAGCATTTTGATATGCATTGCATGTTGTCACATCCTTCTACTCTACGATAATATCGGAGTTCGCAACATACGATGAATGTTGCGAAAGACTTGTGGCAATATTTTTTGCTCGTTGCAAAAAGTAGTTTTTATTGTAGTGATTTTTTCTCTATTTATAGAATTTTTAGCAACAAATATTTATTATTACAAAAAGTAAACTCTATTGCATCACAAACACTTTTTTGCAAGAAATAAAAGTTCGTTGCCATAAGTTTTCCATCAAAAAATATTTTGGCCCCTTACTTCTATCATTTTAGGCCACAATCTTTAATTTTTGTCGTTCGTTTTTGTCATATTATGACAAACTTTTATGTTGCCTTATATTTTTTTGGTCCTTGTTTTTTCCTTACAATCAGTTGCAACAAACTTTAAAAATGTGTCGTGCTAAATAACTTATTGCAATAATTTTTTGTTTGTCGCAAAATATCTCGTCCCTAAACCACAATTTTGTTGTATTGCCAATGTTCCCCAGCCTTGTCACAGCGATGGGGGATATATCATCGCTTGTAGCCAACAAAAACGGTAAATGAGATAGGGAACCCCCTAACAGCCAACACAATCCTGGAAACAATAGATCCCATCCAACTAGAAGTATCAGTAATGATTTTAAATGAGAAGTTATTAGTGTCCGGAGAATTAGTGGCCTGCACTTTATCGATTAGCAATATAAAACTTGAATTAATGCTTCAAGGGATAGTGCCAAATCTGGAAAATATTGAACTGCACCTGGGACATCCTTCCCTATAATATTCCAGCATTTCTGATAGAATATCCCAGGGAAACCATCCAGTCTTGGTACCCTATTCGTTCCAAATCAAAAACAGTCTCTCTAACTTCATCAAAAGGGGAAGCTATGGCTTTTGATTATCCATGCTTGAACCAGAAACAGGATAACTCCAAGAATGAGATTCAGCTCTCAGCACTATGATCTGAAGAGCCAGAGAACAAATTCTGGTAATACCTATCGAGGTCTGCCTTCATAGCACTTGGATCGTCAACAAGATTTTCCCAGAGGCAAAGACCTGTAATAAGCTGTTGCGCCTCCTAATGGTGGCCATACAATGGAAAAAGGATGTTTTTATATCCCCTCTTTCAACCATTTTGTATGGCTTTGATCTCTTAGCATCATTTTGTGCCTATTCAGCCAAACATCCATTCAGCATGTAATTGTGACTCGGTGTAAAAACATACATCAGTAAGGCCTGGGAGGCGATCTCCTCGTGTAAATCTTATTTCATAGTAATTTTTTTTTTTTCAATTTCCAACACTTTTAATAAAGTAGAAAAACTTATATTAATACGGTGTCACGTTCACAGTAAATGAAAATTATTAATTCTTTAATGTTTTCCTTTCTGGCTGTCCTTTATTTTTTAATGTATATCGATATGAGAATTAGACTTTTCTACCTATAAATACGGGATTAAAACTCCATTTTTATTTTGCACTGTCAAGAGTGCTGTAAAGTGGGTTCATCAAATACATCAAAGCTTTGCAATATTCCTAAGAAAATAATAATAGTTTTTTAACCATAAGCATTGATGTAGATTGAATCTATAACACATTAACAAATGGATTGCATTTTAAGAAAACAAACGTTTTTATTCTTATTTCATTAACAACAAAAAATCCTACAATGCATTNATTATTAATTCTTTAATGTTTTCCTTTCTGGCTGTCCTTTATTTTTTAATGTATATCGATATGAGAATTAGACTTTTCTACCTATAAATACGGGATTAAAACTCCATTTTTATTTTGCACTGTCAAGAGTGCTGTAAAGTGGGTTCATCAAATACATCAAAGCTTTGCAATATTCCTAAGAAAATAATAATAGTTTTTTAACCATAAGCATTGATGTAGATTGAATCTATAACACATTAACAAATGGATTGCATTTTAAGAAAACAAACGTTTTTCTTATTTCATGAACAACCAAAAAACCCTACAATACATTTTGGGATCTTAAATACTAAAAAAACAGATAATCAATCCCTTAATGGGTTGGACTACAAAGCAAAATAAATAAATACGAAAAATAGTGAACTAAGAAACATTAAGTGTTGTTTTGACTTAGTAAACGAATTTAGACTTCCAAAATCCATCATACAACACGGACCATCCAAACATTTAATGGGAATCATCGCGAGCTTTCCGAAATGGGGTCATAAACGGACATTGTGTGCAAAAGTTACGTCATTTTTTTCGAATGCGAATCATCCAAACGTTCCAAATACACAAGTGTCTGTTCCTCCACATTAACCTCATCAAACATGTTGCGAGAAATTATTAAAGATGGTGCCAGCAGAATCAAACAAACCATTTCCATATAATAAGTGATTCCTCATGTTGAAATGCATTATCAAACACTTCTACGTTCAATATTGGCGAAGTGAAATCAATTTTATCTTTTATGTAATATAAAAATGGTATTTTATTAACAAGTATGTCATCTTACATATTTTGTGGAATACTTGACACTATTGTCATTAAAAATATTTATTTCCACATTTTGTGGGACACACATAACTATAGGATCGAAGGAACCCCAAGCAAAAGCTTTCTCTTATTTTAAGCCATACATGTTTATCTCTTGTTTTTGAACCTATCTCGCTAACTCAAGCTTATGTACAAGGTTGTATACATGGGCTACATATGATTGTTGGGTACAATGCACGAAGTTGTGTTGTTCGTAGGCACTCTTTAACAAATTCACAAAGTTGCATCTTTTCTGATGAGGATCATGTGATCCTCAAACTTTAAACATCTAGGATCATCTCGTGGAATAAATCATCAATAGCTACTAAAACCAAATGGTACTTAATCTATGTACATGGTTTGGCCATGAAAATGTTACGTCTTTACCATAACAATGTCTCACTTGTTGCCACAATAGAATTCAATAATTTTTTGTACTTCTCTACAGTTTCTTCCGAAATTCAAGATTGTATTATTTTTCTATTACTTTTAGTTACATCATTGGTGTTAGTTGTTGTCAATTTTCTAATACACGTCTGCAAACATTTCTTTTCTTTTTAAATATGTGTAACATTTTCTAATTAGTACCCCTTTTATTAAAAACTTTTTTTTTTATTTTTTATTTTTTTGGTACCAATTACTAATTTGTTATGAAATATTTTTATAGCTTAATTCTTCTACTCTACATTTTCCTCCCAAATCTGTGGTAGTATTATTTTTCTTTGTTAATAATCACTGATCTTTTTAATATACATGTACGAAAATTTTTCCCTCCGATCATATGACATAGCAATTTCTTATTAATATCGCTTTCTATTTACAATATTATATGAAAAGCCCAAATATTAAATATATTATACACTAAAAATTCACTCCCTTTAATGTTTTACATTACATATAAATTAACAAACTTAAATCATTAATAAAATTGCTAATTTTATTATTGACTCAAGACAAAAACATGTTATTCAATCAACCCGCAATGAATCATTTCATAAATTTAATACTTACATTATTCTAAGCTATATAAGAATTAATATGTAATTCTAGGTTTAGGTTTTCTTTGTCAAAATTGTTGTACTTGTATTAGGTCATTTGTAAATAAGTTCATATATAAGCATCTTAATTTCTCATTTTTCCCCGGCGTGTTGTAATCTCTATTCACTAAAACATAGTAATCTCTCAAATTATTTCTATTTCGCGGTTACAATAGAAACAATATGTTAAAAACTTACAAACATAAAACGTAATAAAAAAAATTTAAAAATGATATTTCTGCGTTTAAACACATTGTATATGTATATTGTGGACAAAAAAAACAACATAAGTTTTTAGACCAAAAAAAAAAAATTATCCAAACACTACCCAAAGTTTAGGTGGGATTTTTATGTCTCCACCTATGGAATTTGGGTTTCCTGACCTATTAATAGCTTCGAAGATTAAGTACGAATGGGAAGGTGACATGAATACTTTATCTCCAGAAAATACATCAGGTGGAAGATAGAGATGAGTCCCGGAAAAACTACTTTCATTACAACGCAATATGCCATAAGCTGACATGTGGTAAATTTTAAGTTTCAAGATAGACCATGTCCTCCAGATCTTGCAGAAACTTCTGCATAATGAGTTCCTTATATCGCATTATACACATCCCCATATAAGCTAGTTAGTCAATAGGTTTTTTTCCTTCTCTATAAATGTGCGAAGAAGTAGAGAAGAGGTCTTTTTGACAAACCTTGATTTGATAAGTAACCTTTTTGAACATAAAGCTCAGATTTATACATACGACGAATGGACATATCTCCTTAATGTAAAACAGAATCACAACTCACACGTGTAAGGCTATTCAAATTGAATCAATTATTAAAATTTAAAAAAAAAAAAAAAAAGCATATATAAACTGCTCCCCTTGATTGGCATTGAAAGAATAAGGCCTTCCTTCAGTTCTTTAATTGAAGGTTGGTAGATGAGAAATTTTATATTTTATGACACTTGACGATTTTATGTACCATAGTTAACTTACTGATATGATTAAATATATAAGCAAGAACTTGAAAATGCTTTATCTTTTGCAAGAACTGAAATATGTCCAATTTTATAAACTTTTGCAAGAATTGCCATTTTGGGTACAAAATGTCATCTATACCATTTTCCGTCCATTTGTCTAATGTAGATATGTTAAAGAGGAAGTTGGAAAGAATGTCCAGTTATAAGGAAATGCACTACTTTTGAAATTTTGAGATGAGAAGGCTAGCTTCTAAGAGAATCAAATTGCAAATTCATTCTATTATCCACACATGTCAATATCCACAAGACAATGCCCATTAACAAAAGTTACAAGTTATCTTTCATTTTCTCCACATTTATTACTATTTGAAGCTAAAGTTTAAGAATCTTCACATATTTTTGAGAAGTCATAATATAGTTAATATCATGAATATCACTAGAATGATATATTATTCTATAAAAATTTATTAGAAAAAATCCACATAATGAAATTGAGATTTTGAAGCTTGGAAAATGTTAGAATGTAGAAAAATCGAATCCATTTGACGTTAGTGTTACAGCATTTTGAAATGTTATTTATTGAGGTAGCTCAGTAATTATGAATTTATTATTTACGCCAAAGTATAGTTTTGCTTTTGTAAATTCTTTAGAATAGGAACTAACTGCCTATAATATATGCACTCTGAAATTCGACCTTGAACAGTTCAGAACAAGTAAATGTAAACTGCAAACCTCAACCCTTCAGATCAGTAGGTAATTATTAAATTGGCGTATTGTCCTCGCATCGATTTTAGCATTTGAGAATTTTCTGGGTAGACATGTCTCAAATATATATGTAGTTAGATAATTAGAATTGTCCATTCTCAAATTGTTGAAAGGTTAGTCTATAGTTTGTTTTATGCTGACCCTTGATGCTTTAAGATTTATTGTATCTCATGGTGGCCAATTCAGCAACATGGATGATGAAGAAGTGGCGTAGGAACAGAACTACTTCAATTATTGTTTCAAGCAATATAATTTCTAAAGAATTTATTCGTAGATTGACAGAGGCTCAGTGTGTTCAAAATTCAATTAAATTCAAGGTGACATCTATGAATATTGTGCTGGCCGATATACTCGATGATGAGGACATGAAGTGTTACATTTTGATTAATAAGGAAACTACAAGTGGGTCATTCTTGAACCTACCAACAAATCAACTAGCCAAGATATTTAGGTCTACAGTATATCATTTGTACCATTAGATACAAACACAAGTTGCGACTCATCAACAAGTAGTCAAAACTTGATGAAACGTTGTCATTAAAATGCCTGTCAGAAATTGCACTAGACGTTGATATTTCAGATTTTATTTGCATTTGGTGTTTTATCCTTCATGAACACTAATTTCACGTACTCTACTCAACCGATTAAAAATGGTGAGAAATCAATACTTGCTACATCAATTGTCAACGTCATAAGTTAAATAGGTACCCACCATTATGCATTGAAATATAGCATCATCTGTCCAAAAAAAAAAAAAAAAAAGAAGACAGCTTACAACACTAATCCCGTAAATCACATGATCTATGACATTCCAAAAGAAACGTATTTCGGATACGAGTGCAGGACATATAATTTTAACATATTACAGTCCACATCTAATAAATTCATCACGCATTGCTTGACAAAATCAAGAATCTCATAATTCCAGTCTTTCGAATCAAACGGCTTTTTCTTCATCCTTTTACCTCATACGCTGCCTTCTCATAGGGGCCACATGGAATTTTCCCTGCAATGGTTGAGCAGTACTAGTTGAAGATACCAGCGCAGTCACGACATCATCTATCCCAATCGAAGTGTCCAGAATATAGTGAAAAACAAAGAACTGTAGAGGAAAACAATTTCTAAATGTTGTTCTTTGAGTTGTCGAGGCAGAAAGTTCACAATACAGCTGTTGTGCCCCAAAACTCAACTTCCGCTCTATGGAGTTTTTTTTTTTTTTGGGAAGTAAGTAATTTTTTCGCTCTACATGCCAACCCAACACATCAACAATGAGCATTTGATTCATACATATTTCAAACTTTCAAGATGATTGATGTTATTTAAGTCACTGAATTTGAACCTCCATCTGTTAATTCATGTGGACACGGAAATCATTGTAAACACCAAAAATTCTATAAATCTTCTACGGACATGATTCAAAAACGAAAGTTGAACACAAAACTACATTATTTCTCCATGAACTAAAATAATGTACACAGAGTCTTCAGTAAAGAAATAAAAAATAGATCGCAACTCAACACTCGAGCCCAACAATATTGCAATTGTCCATAATTATGTCTTCTTGAACAAAAATAATGCCCATGTACTATACTAAATAAAATAAATAAATCACACCCCAATAGTCGAGCCTGACATTTCTAATGTTGAGGCATATAAATCAACTATCAACTATCGAGCTCCACAATTGAAGTTCTCTCCCGACTGTTACATTTAGGGGAGAAGACGCTTCACTCTCTGGAGCAGTGATATCTGGCTGCACAATGACAGATAAAGAAACTGAACTAAACAAGCTAGAACGTCACTCATAATTAAACTTATATTCATTAATTTGGACTGTTATTATTACCTTAATAATGTTAGGTTCGATGAAATTGGGATCCCTTGAGGTAAAAGGAGCCATGAATGGAGCTGGTTTAGTGCCTATTACAGTCTTTGGTTGAAGCAACGTGACATTTGGATTCTGATTAGTTTCAATGAAATTGTAGATGTCAGTTTTATCATAATAAAGATTTTATAAAACTTTCTAGGAATCCGGATGAGCAACCGAACGTCCGCATGCTCAGACCGGATGTCCGACCTTTCGGCCGATTTTCCTCTTTTTGACCCCATGTAATCCTATTTGAATATTTTTGACAAATGTAGACTTTTGGAATATGTTTTTAACTAGCTTTCTCAAGGTAAATGATATTTTAAAAATATGATCTAAGTTCAAACATCATTTTGAAAATCAATTTTACTTTTGATCCAACCATTTTATGCAAGTGATAATCAAAATATTTTTTAGTGCACAAAGTTAGTTTTGAGCTTTTATCATTTATTGTTAAAAATCAAGGTATTAGTACCATTACATTTGATATAAGAAATCCTAGTCTTTGATGTTTCTTTGAAACTTGGCTCCTAGGCTCTTATCTTCAACGTTTGGCTCTTAAATTCTTGGTCTTGATCTTTCTTTGACATTTGTGTTTTAAACTCTAGTCTTGAATGACTTGATAACTTCGATCTTACCTTTACTGTGAGTCTGATTTGATAGTCTTCATATTGATTTTTTAACAACGATCGATCAATTTATCAATTGGAAAACTATAATCACTTGAATTCATTTGTTAGAAAACGAGATTAACTTATTTATTATAATCAAAACTTTAAATTATAATGTCAACAAGTTGGTGTTGAATTTAGAGGGGGAAAATGTAAAGATGATGAACAGTGGTTTCTATTGATATGAGTTCTGATTTACACATGGGAATAGTAACAACTTATATAGCAAAAAGAACGTAACGGTTGCCTACTATACAATGTAAAAATGGTAAAAGTAGGGTAGCTCTTTCTCTTAATCTTGCTGTTCCTTTTTCCTAAAATGGCCTATGATGAACTGACCTCTCTACAGGTCTGAGGTCTGTAGCTGCAATAGCTCTGAGATATTTATTTTCCTTACTTCTTTCTTTAACTATTATTGTTTCTCAACACTCCCCCTCAAGTTGGGTTCAAATAAATTGATTCATCCCAACTTGCCAAGAATGTTTAGGTGACTAGTTTTGTCAAGTGCCTTTGTAAAGATGTCTGCCAGTTGTTCTTTGCTTCTGACAAATGGGGTTTATATTTCTCCCGACTGCACTTTTTCTCTGACAAAGTGACAATCAACTTCGATGTGTTTCGTCCTCTCATGAAAGACTGGATTGGATGTAATATGTCGCGCAGCTTGATTGTCGCAGTACATTTGCATGATCCCTGTGTGCTCTATCTTCATGTCGCTAAGTAGTTGCTTGATCCAAATGAGCTCACTTGTTGTGGGTGCCATAGCACAATATTCTGCTTCTGCACTCGACCTTAACACAAAATTCTGCTTTTTGCTCTCCAAGTAACCAAGTTTCCACCTACAAAAGTACAAAAACATGTGGTTGATTTTTGTCGCATCTCCCGGCCTAATCTGCATCAGAAAAACTAACCACATTATTAGAATTATTTTTTCTCATCCAAATTCCTTGACCTGGAGTGCCTTTAAAGTATCTCAATATCCTATCAATTGCACTCAAGTGACTGGTACGTGGAGCATGCATAAATTGGCTTACAACACTCACTCCGAATGCAATATCAGGTCTGGTAACCGTAAGATAAATTAGTTTTCCTACCAACCTTTGATATTGTCCCATGTCAGGTAATAGTTCACCATTTTCATGCCCAAGTTTAACATAGGTCTCCATTGGGGTACCGGCTGGTTTAGCTCCCAGCTTACCAGTCTCTTTTAACAAGTCAAGAACATACTTTCTTTGGGATAGAAATAAGCCTTTGCTAGAATGAGCTATTTCTATTCCAAGAAAATATGAGAGCTTTCTAAGATCCTTGACATCAAATTCGTCTTTCAAGTATTGCTTGACCCTTTTAATTTCTTCATCACCATTTCAAATAATGATAATATCATCTACATAGACCAAAATAATGGTGATAGAATTTTGTGAATGTTTGATAAACATAGACGAATCGGCTGTGCTTTTAATAAAATTATTTTTCAGCAGAGAAAAGCTTAGCTTGGCATACCATGCTCTTGGAGATTGTTTTAGACCGTAAATTGACTTCTTTAGCTTACACGCCAACGATGGATCCGATGTATTTTTATGGCTCGGAGGAAGAGTCATGTAGACTTCTTCCTCCATAATTCCTTGAAGGAAAGCATTTTTTACATCCATTTGAAACAAATTTCATCCTAAGTTGGTAGCTACTGATAACAAAATTCTAACGGTGCTCATTTTTGTTACTGGTGCAAAGGTCTCTTGGTAATCAATGTCATATATTTGGGTAAATCCTTTGGCCACTAACCTAGCGTTATACCTCTCAATCGTACCATCACTATTGTATTTAATTTTATATACCCATCTACAACCTACGGGTTTTTTCCCTTTTGGTAAGTGGACAATATTCCACGTTTTTTCTAAAGCTTGAAGTTCTTCTTTCATAGTCTTTCGCCAAATTGGGTTTTGATTGGCTTCATCAAAATTGGTTGGTTTTGTTTGTTTTGTTATATTACCCAAATAAGCCTGGTATTCAGGAAATACCTTTTTAT
>CAIGRH010001667.1:0-11965 GCA_903798295.1 Fraxinus nigra | reverse complement strand
GCAAAAAAGTTATTTGCAATTCCTAGAAGCCATTCTTCAGCGCACAGAGACTTCCAGGTGGTTTCCTTCTCTCCTAGCAGCAACTGCATCTGTGTCAATGAAAATAATCCCATCAAATTGACACAATAAGAACTAAATATCTACGAGGCAACAATTTAAAAAAAAAAAAAAGCAGATAAGTAATTAAGTAAACTGTTTAAAATATTTTTTAAAAGGTTTTTCATTTTTCCCAAGATTATCATTTTCCCCCAAAACTTAAAAACAATGAAGCAGAAGAAAAAAATGCTAAAGAAAATTCACAAGTTGAATGGTGGTAAAATGAAAATTAGCAAAGCTTATCAGATCCAGACTAAATTATACGGAAATCCCTATCATTTAGGAAACCAGGTCCAGTCATATTGAACATGAGAACACACACGAGGAAGGCAACTAGAAAACTAGAAAAGATAAAGTTGAACGAGAACAATAAGGATGCAAATTAAAATCTAGAAAAGCTAAAGTAGAACAAGAACAAAAAGGTAAGTACAAAAAAGGATAATCATCAGAAAGTAGGCAGGAGACGAAAAGAAAAGAAGAAATGATGGATGAGGCGGAGCACAAAAGAAAAGAAGCAAAAACATTTAAGAAGAATAAAGAACATGAATGCCTTGGTGAGGGGATTTAGATTACCGAGCAACCACTGCTGAAATCCAAGACAAAAGAGAAACATTGAAATAGTTAAAGAAAAATTCATAACCCTTGTCTCGAAACAAGTCTCAGGCATAGTGAAAATTATCAAATCAAATAGTCACGAACACATTTTAATGAAATGAAAATGGCCGGAATTTTTTAATTTTATTTTTATAAATGCAGAGTTAGAAAATCATGTAGACAAAACAATGGCTATAAAAATTGTTGGAGAAAAGCAAAAATGAAGATTACAAGTATACTTCCATTTGTTTATTTATCATGCTGAAATAAAACAGACAAGGCGATGAAAGAAAATTTCAACACACTCATAATTAGTGTTTAATTTTTTCAGTTTTGATGCATATGAAAATGTTTCAAACAAGAGTTCTGCATGGTGTATAGAAAATGGTTCACAGAATCTTTACGGGCTTCCACTTGGCAGTTTTTATTCATCCTTAATAAAAAAACACAAAAAAGGGGCACCATATAGGAGCTACCAACACAGCACATGTAAGGTGACTGTGAACAATTCCCTTGTACAAGGAGAATTATTCTTCAAACAATATTCATTTTTAGTATTAATCAAAATTATCGATTTCTTCTTTTCTGGTTTTTTTCTTCTTCTATTCGTTTACTAAATTCACAAATAGGTGTCAATGGGTAAAGAAAGATGCTACTTCTTTTTCTTGATGGAGAGGGAGAACACGATGGGAATCGTCTTAACACCACAAAAACTCAATCAAACTCCTTGTAATTCAGCTCAAAATCACTGAGTACTCGAGTAAAAGTTGACTAGCTAAAGATAAGAACATCTCAGAGTGCTTTCCAGTTCCCTCGAAACCCAAAATAAATAAATGTATAATAAGAGAACAGAATTGTATAATTATTGACACACATTTCGCCAAGAGGTGTGTTAAATTCAGATTAAATCAGACAAATACAAAATGGAATTTCAAAGTATTTTCCTCATCTTCTTGTCCCTTAAATTTCAACTTATTGCTCATCTGTAACACACTCTGAAATCATGTTAGTTCATTGCCATTGTCAGCAAGAGAATTACCTCACATAATTTTAACTGGAGTAACAATTTGATGATGAGACACCACATAGGATTAAAAGAAAAGATACTACTGAAAACTGAAAACAAGAAAAAGACAATCTGTAGAACACAAATGAAGAAGAGCAAATCACAAGCAATAATAATCATAACAATATGCTCAAGATCAATGCACAAAAATTTGTCAAAATCCAGAAAACACACAAAAATCTGACTTGTAGCCTAACAGGTAACTGAAAGAAATGATGAAATTGCTCACCCAAGTATCTAGGGGGCACGGAAGCTCTCAAGAACTGGTTCCTAGGATCAAAGTCAAAGCCAGTGGCATTGTGTTTCTGATGATGAGACAGTTCATCATATTCCTTTGCCACCAAAGGACCGAGCCCACAGTAGATTTCAATCCACTTATTCTTCTGGGCTTCCAATCCCACAAACCTCAAAGCCTCCATCTCCTTCCTCGAATACACCAGTCTTTTCTTCCCTTTATTCCCAATGTAGCCACAATCTTGGGAGCGGGTTCCTGAAGTTTCCACTTTTTTTTCAGCTTTTGAGATCCTTCTTTTTGGCCTTTTCTCCTTTGTCCCCTGAGTTTTTTGGCGCTTCCCATTATTAAACGTCCCATTTCCGAGACATGGTGACTCGATGAGTGCTGTCTCATCAATCACTTGAATCTTCAAAGCGCATTTTAAAGATTCAAACTTCTCTTGTTTCTTCACAGTTCTTGAACGCATTGCATCATCAGAAAAACTTCCTTCTAGTTTCGTCACAGTTCTTGAATCAACTCCATCATCAGCAAACTTCCCTCCTTGTTTCGTCACGGTACTTGAACAAATTGCATAATCAGAAAAAATCCTTTCTTGTTTCTTCACAGTTCTCGAGTCATTTGCATCGTGAGAAAAATTATCTTCTTGTTTCTTCACAGTACTTGAAACAATTGCATAATCAGCAAAAATTCCTTCTTGTTTCTTCACGGTACTTGAAATAATTGCATCATCAGAAAAATGCCCTTCTTGTTTCGTCACAGTTCTTGAAGCAATTCCATCATCAGCAAAATTACCTTCTTGTTTCGTCACAGATCTTGAATCAATTGAATCTTCAGAAAACTTCTCCTCGCGATTCTTCTCATTTCTTGAATCAGTCGCGTCATCAGCAAACATCACCATACAAGAAGAAGGCAGTTCTTGAATATCAGGGACAACAACATTAGTACTGACCAAGGCTGCGTCATATGCAACATCACCAGCGGGTGAATCTCGAATGACTGCTGTTTTCAGGGTCTCCGTGTCCACCTCTGAATCTTGTTGATAACCAGAAAAGCAATACTCCGGCTTCACTAACAGTAAAACACTGCTCTTTTGGTTGTTATTAGTATCATCAAGAAGGACTTCTTCAATTTCTCCTCCGTTAGGCGAGTGTAGATTCGGGGAAGGGAGAAATTCGTGGGATTGAGTTGTAGAAGTAGTCATTTTGAGGGCATCGGCAGAATCCAAAGTCCCAGCCATGATAGAATAGCTAAAACTGATTTCACAGTTGAGAGAGAGAGACGAGAATAGAGAGAAATTTGAAATTTCACTGTCAAGAGGATTTATATTGACAACGGAATAGACGATTGTTCAGATGGTTTATATTGGGTGGTATAATTGCACTGGAAGTCCTTAGACTTTCACAATACTCGCAATAAGTCTGAACTTCAATTTGATGTAATTATGTTATTCAAGTCACTATACTTAAATTTGCGAGTAATCAACTCGCTCCGTTTTGCGTTCTATGTATGAGCATATTGCAGTTAAGCATCCATAAAAAACAATGGATGTACATGTACTAACATGTCAGGTCATTTCTCACGACAACCAATCTAAGATTGTAATGGAGGTCACTGAATTTAGCAATTATATTTTTTGATGAATAATAGTGCACATCAATCGTGCCGTTTTGATGAAGAAATGAGAAAATATTGTAGAGTTTCCCATGCAATTTACAATTGTAAAGCCAATATGTCATTATGGAGATGTGAATGAAGTCATGATGATTTCATGGAAATGCATACTATTGATGTCATTAATATCTCGAAAAAAAGTGTACCGCTCGAACAGAAGTATAAGCACTATCATCTCAAAAGAATGAGACTAGTTTACATCTCTAACTTCAGAGGATGGTCAGACTGAAAAAATAAAAATAATAATGCTAACGTCTCTAATGCATTACATGATTTGCAAAGGCTTTGAAAATTTCATTTATAGTGGATCGTCGTGTTTTGATGGTAGAAATTTCTTAAAAGTTTTAGGGCATCTTCAACGTAATCATGGATTGTTTAAAAAATTGGGTCGCAAGTAAAGATATGCAGTATTTAGAAAAGAATAACACTAACATCTCTAATACATTACATGATTTGCAATCTAGATAACTTCTAAGTAAAAATGTTTTCGATCTATACGATATTAATATCTAATGAATAGATGGCCTAATTCCAATTTCATTTTGAACGGGTTCCGTTTATAATTCAAATTTCATTTATAATATATTTGTAATATGAGAAAGAAAAAAAGCAAACTGCACAGAGGAATATAAGGAAAATACTTCTTGTACATAATTATTTACATAATATTTTACATAATGATATAATGTCAAAATGTAAGTGGGAAGTTATTTGATTGATAAGATTTTAATCCAATTAAATCTTGTCACTCATCTGTTGGTAAACTATTTGTAAGTTATTATGTGCATGTAGCACAATAAAAAAATATAATATAGTGATCTCCATCTAAAAGTCTATATTTAGACGATTCTTTTGACAATGTTTCCTTTTTTTCTTTTACAATATTAGCTAAACATAGTCCTAAATATGTATTGGAGAAAAACTTTTGTAGACATTATATATTTCAGCTTGTGTAAAACTTTTTAGCGCAATCCAGGTTAGCATTGGGAATGCTCTTAATGCCACAAGTATTACATCACCAGTTTACGTGACGTTAGACGTTAAAAGACATTAAATGATAAATCTAATTAAGTCCTTGTTTGGGCTTCATTATACATAAACTGTATTTTTCTTTCTCTTATTTTTAATTACATATTCTCTAATAAAATAATATTAAACGTAAATTCAAAACTTTTCGTTATTCTTTAACTACATATATTTTTTTAAAAAATTACTATTTCAAAGTACATTTTTAATGAAGTCCAAATAAGAGATGAGTGTCATATTCACACATTTAATTGAATATATCATTTAACGTCGCTAATAGAATTATTCCTTTAAAAAATTCTTCTCCAATTCAAATTTATAGGCTGACATGGCAAAGAAAAACATAGACCATGTCTAGATCTCCTCGTCTAGACAGGGTGACTGAGCTAACTTTATATTTTCTTTCCTAATTTATATTCCTCTCCATATCAAGACATTATTTTGGGTTATAGATAGCAATCATAGATAGTATTGAAGATTAATTCTGAACTAGAATGTCTGTTAAATAACAATTTTTAGTATATGAAAAAGATAACTTATTTATCCTTTACATGAAAAAGATTGGACCTTAAGATTTTCGTAAGAACCAATCCAACTTATGAACATGAGGACAAATCATAATAAAACCATAGGAATAAAGCACAATAAAAGCTGAAATCCAGCAATTTATAAAAACTGAAAAGCATATAGGTTCTTTAATACATTCTCAATCCCATGGCCCATTCACAATTTAAAAGGCATCACCAACATACTGAAAATAGGAAGAAAAAAAAAAGCTTGAGGTAACCATAGCAATTACATGTATCGAGTTCGGAAAAAAAAATGAAAAAATATATATTTATGAAGTGATCAAAGAAATTCACACAGAAATGGAAGGCAGAAGTTTCAGAATTTCAAACACGGAGTAACTGATGTTTTAGCACTACATCTCAGGAGCTGGGGCAGTGGACTTCAACAGTGGCTGCAAAGCCTTGACAACAATGCTCATATTTGGTCGAAACTCAGCTTCATACTGTACACACAGTGCTGCAACAGCTGCCAGCTGAATAATTGGATGCACGGTTGCACGGTTAGTATGGTGAACTTTTCTTTTCCTATTTATGAGTGCATGAATGGGGGTACATGTACTAGGTGAAAAATTGACTACTGGCACCTAATTGCCCGAATAGGAAGTTGTTCGCAAACCCTAAAATTTGAGTAAGTTCAGCATTAGATCGTGTTTGCACAATTAGTTCCCACTGACGAAATTACACGTCCAAATCTATGATAAAACTGTCACGTGATACTCACGTGTCGAACTTTGCGAAGTTAAATTCTGTCGTTTCTCACCTTGGACTGGTTCCCATAAAACTGAAGGGTTCTTTCGAGGGGGATGTGACGATTCAAATGAAGAGTTATATGGTTTCTGGGTTTGAGGATTGATTGTGTAATTATAATAAAAGGTTGAGAACCAACTTTCTATTCGGGCAATAAATTTGAGAATGATGATGCAATTTCCCCGTGTATGAGAGAGAGAGAGAGAGAGAGAGAGAGAGAGAACCTTTGCAACTCCTTTTGGAGGATACTCTCCCTTAAGTTTTGGATCGACACATTGTTTAACTTTGTCCTCACTCAGTCTTGGAGTGGCCTAAAAGTACAAGAGATCCGGTGAACTACATGTACTATGGTGATTATCATGAAATTGAACCATAAAAGAAATGAAGGTGAGATTTTTTTTAAGCATGAAAAATGATAACTGGCAAACGTAAAAGGCTTACCCAGGTAACAAGACTCTGCTGCCCACGAGGCATGGTATGATCAACAGGTTTCCTTCCAGTCAGAAGCTCAAGCAAAACCACCCCAAAACTATACACGTCACTCTTCTGTGTCAACTGTCCTGTCATTGCATATCTGCAATATATTTATAAACAGAAATTAGTCAGGATATACAAAATGAACAGTTTGACCTATTCATATACATTAGCTGGGGACGGGGATGGGGATGGGGTCCACGAATAGAAAAGCTAGGAAATAACTGAGGACAACTTACATCAGCAGAAACAAGTTCAAAAAGTCAGCTCAACATTGACATGTCCTTGGTTCAATCAATATGTTGGATGGGCCAATGAACATATTTTAGAAATATAATTTTTATATTCTAATGCATTAGCAAGATTTCATTGGAGAACTAAACTGAAAAAATTGTATTTAAGTCAAAAATCAACACTACATGAATCTAATGAAAATATAGAAAGCAAATTTAACGATTTATCAAAAATTCAGTTAGACATCAGAAAGACGAACTGTAAAGTAGTGATGCACTTAATTTCATCACATAAGTTAATATTTTTTAAATTTTGCTAGCTAAATTACAATAGTCCTCTTAAGTTATAAAACCAATGCCACTTTAATTGGATATAAGAGGGTTTTCAAGTTGAGAAACATTTTCCAGGTTGAATTTTTAACATCAAATATGACTCTTTTAGGCCTCTTAAGGTTTTGCTCAAACTTGCTAAAATTCTAAGAACTTGTTCAAGTCAAATGGGTCAAAGCGATCAATTGATTAAACAGTCTTTTCAGCTACATGGTCTGGTTCTCCTGGTCTAGATGCTCGGCAGAGCTTTGAAATTATGATCTTCTCACCACCCACAGCTTAATCATATGTTCATGCATTTTTTTAAGTGAAAATATTCACAGTTCTTCCACTTGGATCAGAAGGTCAATTAATTCTCTAGAAAACTCTCTACAATACCAAAATCCAACTGGATTTCCCTATCCTGTTACGACATACAGAACACAAAAATTTTAGTAAACTGAATAATCAAGCAACTCTAAGAGCTCATAGCCCATTTAATATTACTGCAAAAGGTTGGACAACATTAAACAACTTATTAGGCACTATCAATTGCTGCGGACTAGCCATGTCCAGACAATGTTAAAATGAACAATGTGCCTTTAACTTGAAAACTTAACCCATCCAACATAATAAATTCAAGTAGCCTACTTAAAATAACTAATCCGATATAATAATATTCAAGCAGCCTACTCAACACAAGCATAACAATCCAGTATAAACTTCATTTAATCTGCTCCAAATCCAAATACACGTGATACCTAATTATCCGTTTATTATGCCCATATTCAACATTCACATCATATAAACACTGTTGAAGACAAGATTTAAATAATATACATATGGCTCTCTCTAAAAGCTTAAGCTTTTATATCAGATGCTTCAACATGGTATGAGAGCAAGCAAAAGGTCCCTAGTTCAGATCTCGCTGAAAATCATACGTGTCTGGGAAAAAATGAACCCCACTACATATGAAGGTGTGTGTTGAAGTGGTTCAACAAGCACATTCCTCGTTGGCATTTCAGGCTAAGTCAGGATGTTGAATGCAATAATAAAGTAATTCCTCATAATAATAAACTTCTTGTTTCATAAAGAAACATATTTCTAAGCAGTAAACTAAGACTATGATATCAGTTTGGCCACATAAATTCCATGGTTAACATACTAGTGATGCTTTTCATTGTGTTGAGAAGCACTAAAATCTAGGTGTGAGAAAACACAAAATATTCGATGCTCACTAGAAGATTGATGTGCTAAATTGTTGATGTGCCAGAACACTTGTTAAATGCTTCGAACAAGTTATTATTGAAGTCTTTGCATTAAAGAATAGCAATAATTCTAGACGAGGAAAAAATAAAAAATGAAAATAATAATAATAATAAATTTAATGATTAATATAAGGTGGCTTGTGTACACTGTTGGCCAACTGAATAGCTCATCAGAAAGCAGTTCATATTAATATTAGAAAAACTCTTTAGCATCCTCACTGAATTGTCTTGTGGATAATATGATTTAGTATGATGATTGTGCAGTCAAATTCTCTACAAACGTGTTGGGGGCATGAGATATTTCTTCAGTATCTAAACTTGAAATGAAGAATCAAGATCTCACGACAAACATACTATGCACACATCGATACAATAATTTTTTCCTAATCTGTGAACAAGAAAAGATAGGCTCCACTGAAAACAAAATTGCAATATTTGGTCATGCTTTCCTATCAATCAACTTTGGAAGTCAAGTTGCATATTTCGGCAAAGCAAAGGGTGAGCATTACATTTTCAATTAAAGCTGAAAGAAACTATATTTGATGGATTATCAGCTTTAGCAGTAAACATAAAAGGGGACTACTACATTGAGACAGCTAAAATATAAACAGTCAGCAAAAAGCACAAGATACAGAGTCCAAAGAATAAGATAGAAAAATTGACACAGAGGAATATTCAAATAATGAAAGGTGAGTAAAGAGTCATTACTCTGGTGCATGATAACCAAATGTTCCGAGAACACGAGTAGAATGAAGGCGAGCAGCCATGTCAGGAGCCTGATTTGATAGGTTAAAATCCGCAATTTTGGCTTTATAGTCTTCAAATAGAAGCACATTGCTGGATCTTATATCTCTGTGTATTATAGAAGGGCGAACCTTCTCGTGCAAATATTCCAGTCCCCTTGCGGCATCAACAGCAATTTTTACACGTTGAATCCAATCAAGTACAGGACCTGGTTGTGCACCTTGTACTCCTTTCCTTCCTATTATTGTAAATACAATTAGATAACCTCTTTATAGTGCCTACAATTCCAATTCTCCAGGAACCTAATTAGTAGACTGCATACCATGCAAAATGTCATGTAGAGATCCCATGGTTGCAAACTCATATGCTAAGACACGAAGATTGCCGTCTACACAATAACCAAGCAACTCAACGAAATTTTCATTCTT
This sequence comes from Fraxinus nigra, assembly GCA_903798295.1. Classification (NCBI taxonomy): domain Eukaryota; kingdom Viridiplantae; phylum Streptophyta; class Magnoliopsida; order Lamiales; family Oleaceae; genus Fraxinus; species Fraxinus nigra. The sequence continues at coordinate 2,505 of CAIGRH010001667.1, read as the reverse complement.
CAGCTTAGACACCATTGAGACCTTAATAAAAAATTAAAAAAAGGTTACATATTCATGTATCAATGCGCAACACATAAAACTAAAATGAGATTTTCAATTTAAGAGACAAAAATATTTGAAAAGTTATCCACATACCTGAGTTAAGAATTCAACATTTGAATCAGGTTCAGACGACACATCAAGTTTCTTAACAGCTACCTCTTTTCCATTACTTAACTGTGCAAAGTATACTCTTCCATAAGATCCTTCTCCAATTAATGCACTAGATCCAAAATTGTCAGTTTTTTCTTTCAGTTCCTCAAGAGTCAATGCAGGCACTTGAATAGGAGGTACTGTCTTCTGAACTTCAGGCTTCAAAGGAGCTGAAGCCTTAGAACCTCTTTGATGCCCTAGATTGTAATCCATACATAAATGAAGTGAATAAGATCAAAAAATAACATTTGTTATGAACATCAATGGAATTAGGTGTTATATAAAACTTCGTGATAAAGTTAATAAATTAGAAAATAAGCATGACCACAAGTAAAAGGTATGCACAATATGAAAGAAAATCAAAATCAAGTACGTAATGCTCAAGAAATATTAAGTGCCAATAAACCAGCTATATAAAACTCATTATTACAAGACAGAAGACACATTCAAGAAGGCAACATATCTGTAGCAAATACATAATGAATGCCGAATTCACTACACTCTCTCATACCAATGTACTATAAGCCTTCAAACGTGACCAGTTTTTAGTAACTTGTCCACAATTTGGCAAATGTCACATCATGTTACGTAAGAAAGTATAGATGACCTAACTAATAGAACACTTAATATGTTACAGAACAAGCATAAAGTTCAACGATCAAGTCCAGCTAGCTTGAATATGAGGGCACATGGTGAATAAAAAAACAAAATCAAAATTCACTACTCCCAGGCAACTTGAGGTTTGAAATTAAGTATTTGTTTACGCAGAAGAATCGCGTACATTTTCAATATTATTAAATTTGAAAGAACAGCTGAAATATATAGGAAATTTCTTCAAAAAAGTAGGAATTGAGCTAATTTATTTTGTCTTGTACAAGCTTTATGGTTGCTGTGTCACTGATTGTTGGCAAAAGATGAACATAGTGATGGAAGAACATTACATCACAATATGAGGAAATAATTCTTGTGTAGTGCCCAGATTTGGCGAAGAAAGAATATAGTAATAGAAGGGCCGAGATTCAATTTTAGAAAATAACGGTAGTCAATTACACATGTTAACAGATTCAATTTAATCAAATCATGCCGTACATAAGTCAACATTGACCAATAAAGTAGCCAGCAGAATAGCATATAAATTATGTACAAAATGCATGAATATTCTTCATCTGCAAAGGATATTCCATATCACCAGTACATTCCACAATCACTCATATACAATTGTATATGTTTTAGTTCACACAATATTAGTATTTCGTATCCTAATTATTGCATTTTGCATGACTGATTGTCCATCAAGTGTTACAACTGTCTTAAGTCCCAATAGTTCTTAAAAGAAAGATCATTATAAGTTGTCTAATCGATTCATTTGAACAACAAAGCTATGGTTAATAACAGCTTAAGAGAAAACTAGTTCTTATACAATAACCATGCTATAATCAAACTAGCAATGTCTCGAGAATATCATGAATGCACGTAAAAAGAACATTAATGGCAGATAAGATTATTGGAAAATTTTTATTTATATTTCAATTTAGAGTAGTTTTTGAAGGTAGGGAAAAAATGTGCAATTAGTGAAAAAAAAGAAAAAGAATGACATGCAATTCGCACTACACGTTTCTAAATTTCATTTATATAAATGTGCAAGCATTTATGTAGTGTTTCAAAGAAAATGAGAACTATATATAACAAATATAGTTTACAAACCAAAATGCATGAATATATAATATCACATATTCTCGGTGGGATTTATCCTAAGTTTTTGCCATTTCTCCTAAATTTGTTGAATCAGTCTCAAATTTTTGCCAGTGACTCTTAATAGGCTACTAAGAAGCTATAAAACATAGGAACAACAATAAATTGCATATCATTCATGTAGATACAAAGCTGTACTAAACATGCATTTCTAGTTCTTCCTTTATTTCCTTTCTCCCTGTTGTCAAGGGAACATTAAAAGCACAAAACGGTGTCGGTATGTAACCCATAAATGAATGACATAAACCATCCTGTCCATTTGATCCAGAATACTATGGCACCAAATAAAAATAGCAACAGATCACACCACTTGAATTCCACAATATCTATCCACGTCAATCACCACTCTGACTTGGCACAAAATGTCGGTGATAATCCAAGCATTTCTTATTTTAAACCAAGCTCAGTTTCTTCCTTGAACTAATCAGAGGAAGGACAGACCAAACATAGCTACAAGCCTACAAAAGATACTTCAGTATTTGACAGAGATGAGTTGTGTTAATTGGTAGGAAACTCCAAAGCATATTTCCCTCCACCAATAAAAAGTAAAATCGAAACATC
>CAIGRH010001657.1:0-13592 GCA_903798295.1 Fraxinus nigra | reverse complement strand
TTTTTTTTTTTTTTTGTGGGATTATTTTCATCTTTAATACATATCATAAGAAGGTCAAACAAGTGGAAATTTAAAAGTAGGATTTATTTTTAAAGTTTGTGCTGTAGTTTGAAAAAGATGTCAAATTAAGAGAATTTGTGTATTAAAGAGACATAATGTAGCGTTGACCCCTCAGTTCATTATATTTTACTTTATGGACTTTTGGGTTCATCCACGTGAATTGGATATTTTATATTAGTGGATTGGGCCATAATGGAGTAGTTGAGCTGAGCTGGGTTTCACAGTTGACCCTCAGTTCATTATATTGGCCCCGTTGGTTGCGGATTAAAATTAAAATTTAATTTAAATCAAAATCAAACAATCAATATTAACCGCATCTTTCACGGAACCCACAATTTTTCAATCACGCATTTCAAAAACTTCTATCACAATCTACTTAAAATCTAATTTTAATCCACACCAAACACCCACATTATAATTAAGAGGAAATTCCATGTAATAGCTTTAATAATATAATAATTCTTATTGTATATTATATCAATTTTTATTCTTTTTCTACTGGATTTTTTAGAGAGAAAAGAAGCACAAAACTACACACACACATTAAATTCTTTATATTGGCAGCATATGTTACTCCGACAAACAAGCCATAGTAAATTTCACAATACCCAACCAAAATCCCCAAATTTCAACCCTTAACCTCCCAAATTACAGAGAACAAACAAAATCGAAAAATTTCGAAATCAAATTTTTTTTTCCCAAATCATCATCCCGGATCACTCACCTTCAACGCCCATACCGTGAAATCCATAATTTCTATTTCCAGAAATGATCTTTATCATTCTTTGTTGTTGATAATCACGTTATTTGTTCAAAAATATAAAACCCCTTTCGAATTAGTAGATCATTACAACTCGAGGAAGGTTTGGCATGCAGACTTGGAAGATATCATTCTACAATCCATTATATTTAGTTGAACAACGAATTCACCTAGTCGGTGTAAGACTGTGCGCTAGGATGTCCATCGAAGATTCACCAATAATGTGTATTTCAAATCGCCAATTACCTATGGGTTCATTCTTTATCATGTTGGTGTTGAATGAATGAATGAAATGTCAGATGGCGGTGTATTTTTTTGGCAGCAAAACTATTATGCTATTTATAAACTTATATAGTATTATTCGTATATCATGGTTAGAAACACGTTTAGCGCTTTACATAGATTCCATATTTCATATAAGTTGTATTTGACATACGATTCCGTGGGTTACAGATAATTTGTGGGATAAGTGATAGGTAGAATACCATTTTTTTCATTACGGTACTATACAACTTCAACTATGTTATATCACTTGTTTCAGTGGATAGCATCCTCCAAGATTTTAAAGTATTATGTGCAGTTAGAACATCCATTTCATTTATGTATCACATTGTGTGCATTAAACCTGTTGAATAGATACCATTTTCTTCTTCTTAACATAGCAACCAAAGTGTACATTAAATCCGTTTCATCTCAAAATGAACATAAATGAAATTTGATTGCGAATGACACTATAAACGTAATCAATGGATGCTGATTGATTTGTAACATGTTACATGAATATGAAAATTCGAACTTATTCTAAAGGATATCTTCATAAATCATATTCATCAATCAACATTCTAAACTTTAATAACATTATGTCATCGGCACCTGACAATCCTTTTGCAAGATACTCGTGCTTACACTAGAGTTTCGTACCCCTTTTGTGCTTCTTAATATTTTCTGTCACGAAGCCAAAATTGAAAGAAAGATAATCCCATGTATACTGAAATCAATTTTCAAGGGAATCATCAGCATCAACCAAAATCACGTCATTGAAGAAATTCAACGAGAAATTACATAGAGGAGAAGATTACAATGTAGCAATTAGGTATTAGAACATATTATATATGCGTATTGAGTTTGATTTTCTCAATCTAGTTGTTATAGAAGATGATACTATACTAGAGGCGAATTAATGTACGAGTTGTTTATGAACTTTTGGGTTCATCCATGTGAATTGGAGATTTAATATTAGTGGATTGGGCCACAATGGAGTAGTTGAGCTGGGTTTCGTACCCAACAATTTTTTTTTTCCTCTTTCTCGTTTTTAATGGTTGAGAGAGATTCAAGAATACCAATTTCAGATTTGAAAAAAAAAAAAAAAATCTGGAAAAATAAATCATCTGTAATAACCTCTTAATTACCAAGATTTTCTCACAATTCAAATTCAAATAATAATAATAAAAAAAAATAGATTATCGTCGACAACTGAAAGTTATAGTGTTTGGTTTCCGAGATGAACATCTAGTTTCATCTTAGTTGCAATTAGAAGTTATAGATTATCATCACCACTAGAAGTTACGATAGTTTCATCCGTTGAGTGCAACCCTATTTGATCCCCATTATTCAAAAATTCATTTTTTTCTCAAATTGACGCCCCCACTGGCCCTCAAGTAGCTCCACCCCTGCTCCCCTTGCTCGGGCTCTATTTTAGGTCAAATACATTTTTCACTCTCTTAATTTCAACCACATTCTCTAATAAAATAATATTACATGTAAATATAATTTTTTTTTAATCACATTGGCACATTCTCTAAAAAATAACTATTAAAAAATATATTTTTCTTAAAATTAAATTTTAGAGGAGCCCAAAAAGGGGCTTGAGATTGAAATTGGAAAGAGAAAGACTGAATGTACAGCCTTTTTACATAGTCATTTTGACAGCATTCTCACATCGCGGGCCCCACCCCCATGTGAGAGGGTTGTCAAAATTAATGTGTAAAAAAGTGTAAATGTAGCATTTCTCAATTGGAAAAATTATGTAATGAAAACCCATAGTATACGGAGAGATAACAATGAATCCTTGAATTTTATTGCTTAGGAGACTNGTATATTTTTTTTCCTTTTAAAGCTGATTTTTCAAAATAAATAAGTAAAATGAAATATTAACAAAAAAAAAAAAAAGGTTACTAACGAAAATCGAGGAAAAAACCAAGTATAGGCCCTAAATATCACTTTTAGCTTTTGTTTGAGCCTCATTATTTGACAACATTTTTGAATAGTGATTGATGGAGAATTTGTGATTAAAAAGTAAGAAAAAAATTTGGATTTACGTGTAATATTATTTTAGTGAAGAATGTGTGATTTGAAAGACGAAAAAGAAAAATGTATTTAAAAAATAATGGAAATCAAATAATAGCTTACTGCATCCTGGACTCTCTATCATTGTTATTCCATCTTATGGTTATTTATGTCTTGTCACAACCTTTTCAAAATGTTTAAACTCGCATTCACTTGGTGAAGAAATAATTCATAACACGTTTTCTTCGAGCATGCTCCTGTTTGGTTTGAGTGATGCTATGTAGTCATACTCGAGTTAAAACTCTTACTTAGGTGACGTCGGATGATAGACTAAATGAAATGTGAAATTAAATTACTTATATAATTTCACATATCATTTAATACATCATTAATGACACATAGACTGCGATTATAATTCCAGTGAGAACTAAATAGCATTACTCGTTTGGTTTAGATAAAAACTAGAATTTTGGTAGATTTTGATAAAAGTTGATGAGATACGTGATTGAAAAGTCATAAATTTTAGGAAAAATTGAGTAATAGTCTCCAATCTTTTTAATTTTTGTAGACTTTAACATAATCTTCAATTTGTGCCAACGAAGATCCCTAACTTTTCAAAAATATGCTGCTGAGATCGTCAATTGACTAATAGGAGTGGACTTTGATTAATTTTGACCAAATTGAAATTGGTAAAATGGTAACTTTGCTATTTTACACATTAAATAAATAAATTCAAAAACTACAAAATAAAACAAAATAATCGAAAAGAGAAAAAGAGAAGGAAAAAAGAAATCGTTAGCATTGTCACCCACCTATCGATCGATACCACCGTTGGCACAGCCTCCCCTCCGTCGCCACCACCAACACAAAGTAAAACCAAAATTGATTAAACCAATCTCCATCCAAACCCTACCCCCTACCCCAAAATCAGAATATTGCTACGCACATACACAATTGCCCACCGTCGCCGCCACCACAAAATTGAAGAAGCTGGAGAGGGGTAACAACAAATGTAAATCATCCCCTCTTCTACGTTTCATCTTTTTCTTTATCGTGCCTCCTCCTTTCGCAATAAGCATATCCACTTCGGTCACGCTATCACTTTAGTGAAAACTTTCGAGGTTTGCAGATGATGAAGATCGTGTCAAAGCGGTTCTATATTGTCTGCATTGCCATTGTCTTGGTAAGAAGTTTTTGCTGGTTCAAGAAATTGGATGTGGGTGATGGATTTGTGAAGAAATCAGATGGGTCATTGTGGTGGAGGTACAAAGGGGGCTGTTGCGAAGGGAAGTTCTTGATTTAGAATCGAGTTCGTTGAATTCAGTAGAGAAATAATTCGTGATTGTGAATTGGGAGTTTTGTTTTGCGTTGGCAATGCTGGTGGAGGGCGTGGGCAATGGTGTTCTAGGTGGCAATCTTTGATTTTGCATGGGATGGGGTCATGTTCGAGGTGAGGGCATGAAGAAGATGAATGAACATTTTTTTCCTTTTATATTTATTTTGTTCTAATTATTTTAAGGGATAAATGAGATAAAATGCAAAGTTACAATTTTACTCTTTTTAATTTGGTCAAATTCTACTATTCTTTGCCAACTAACGGTAAAATAGATGATTTCCATCCATTTTTATCCCAACAGAATAGTTTTGAAAGGTTAGGGACTTTCGTAGGAGTGGCAAAATGATCGAATAGCTTGTCGGTTCATCAACACGACTCGTCGAAGCTCGACACATAGACAACTCAGGCTAGTTTCGAGATGAGCCGACAAGCTACTCAAGCGAGATGAGTCGACAAGTTACTCAAGCTCGTAGGCTCGACTCAACTTGGCTTATGAGCTCACAAGCTCGTGGGCCAAGCTCTTGAGCACCAATCGAGCTCGAAGTGACAAGTCGAACTCATGGGTAGGTGGGCCGAGTCGAGCCAACTAAACCTTCATTGATACAAATTGAAATTTATGGTAAAGTCTATAAAAATTAAAAAGATTAGGGACCACTGCTTTAATTTTTCATAGATTCTATGAAATGTGGGATTAAAATTAGTTGTTGATTTTAGTTTAAATTTTAATCAATTATTTTAATTGAACCAAATATGGACTGTATGTATCTATATGATAAGTCGCTTGTGGAAGTAGCGCGACATTGGTTGAAATGCAGGGATTACATAAAATATAACACGGGCGCGCACCGTCGACTATGGATAAGTAGAGAGAGCGAGAGCGCAAAAAAATGGTGGCGGGGTGTGCGATTCAACCTCGCATTATCTCTTCGTTTTTGGGAGACTACGGCTTTATTCAATCAACTTCAGATACACTTCCTCGCCTCTTCCGGTACACTCGAGGTTTGATAACTATTTGTTGAATTTATCAGTACAAAATGATGATTGATTGTGTTTTTCCAATTGTATTTGAAACTTTTTACTGTTTGTACACTTCAATTAACGTGTCTTTCTTGGAGTGCATGTAGTTGACATTTTGGAATTATAGTCTATAAAAATCAATTCGAATTCGATTGCGATCATTTGCATCTCAAATTCAACTATCCAAGCATCGATTTTTTGTTTCTTGTTAGGTTGAAGAAAGTATAAAGCAAAGCTTTGGTACTTGGAACCACTGTTCACCGGTTTAAGATGCCTAATAGGACACTGTTTTGGATATGGGTTTATATCGCTCCAAATTCTAAACCCTGAAACACACATATATGTTGTTTTGTTAAGGTATAAAATCCTACGTCGAATAAAGATGAAAACATCCAATTTATAAGGGTTTGGGCTACTTCTCTTTGGCCTTTTAAGATGAACTTCAAATCTTAATATGGCATCGGAATCTGTTAAGTTCCAACGAGTAATTCAATCCGATTAAAACTCAAAAAAATTGAGCATACAGATTTCAAGATTGATCCGCTCAAACAAACCACCATCTTGCGGGACATGTTAAGGGATAAAATCCCACGTTGAATAAAGATGAAAACATAGACCAATTTATATGAGTTTGGGCTACTTCTCTTAATAAGGTTAACATTTTAAGATGGAACCCCATATCTTAACATGTTTTTACTACAAATACATATACAGTTTTTTCTAAAGGTTTAATTATTTCCTTAGTGTGCGTTTTATTTCGAGCTTGGAACTTGCATGGAAAGAAAATAAATTCTAAACAATTCAATTACCTAAAATTTATTTGTATAAAAATTATTATTTAAGCGTGTTTGATTGATTTAATTTTCAATCTAGAAAATATTATACTTGCACATCTTTTATTTTTGGGTAGATGAGAGGGAGGATAGATAAGAGAGGGAGTACATTACTAGAAAAATAAAAATCAACCCTCTCCAAAGAAAATGTTTTCCTTATTTTTGAGGAAAATATATTACATGACCAAAATTTGGAAAAAATTTCCATGGAAAAAATTGTCTATCAAACACCTCCAAAGTAGGAATTTGGGTAGAGAAATGACATTTTCATAGAAAATAAAGCAATCACACACACTCTCAGTGAAGAATTAAATTAAAAAAGAATTGCATCTTAGCGAAAAATATAACTTCTCTCTCTACCTATAGCTCACTCTTCCCCTTTTTTTTCTAGTTTTAGCTGGGATCTTGATCCTTACTAGTCCTTATGGTATGAGATTGGTAAATGCATTCAAATGTGTACCCATTTATTTATGTGAATGCACTTCTCAGATCAAGCTCCAATACATCGGTACTAATAAATTGGGTTGTATTTACTTTTCTACTTTTAAACAGGTAGAAACCAATCAAACCATGTGTCAATGCTAAATTCGAGAACATTTTCTGGCATAACAAATTTATTGTTCAACAGAAGGTATGGTATCTGCATTTACTTCCCCCAAGCACGTGCCATCACGATTCGCGAGCACACTTGCACTCGAATGTATCTGTCCACTCTACCCTACTGCGTGGTCTCTGGTGATAGTGCTTTGAAGAGTTCACCATCTAACTCATGATCACTTTATCTCATTGCAGTTGCATCATTATCTTTGTACTATTCCACATAAATCTGGAATTCTGCTTTGTATACTCCTCATGAAAGGACATCTTCACTTCTAACATTGACTTAATCTACAATGTTGCAATATCTTGGCTAATACAACAAGAGGATAAGACTCAAAATGCTGTACACAACATTTCTGAATATGTCAACTTGCTGGTATGTTTAAGCTTAAGGAATAAGAGAATTTAGTGTATTTAAGCATTAAGCTGTAAGAGTGTTTAGTATGTTTAAGTATCAAGCTATAAGAGAATTTAGTATTCCATGTACGTTTCACTTGGCAGCATTTTGACTGCTGAAATGTAATTATGAACTAGTTGAAGTATTGCGATCAATCCAGATATTAGGTTTTGCTACTTGATTTAGTTCAATGCTCGCCAGTTGAATTATCATCCAATTATCAAAATATGCTTGTTAAGATAATTAAGACTTGCAATGTTATTGAGTTATTTTTTTGAATTTTCAAGTCCCGTTGGGTTCTTATAAAGATGCTATGTCCTTGGCAGTTCTCTTAATATGAACAATGAAATGGTGGTCAAGGTATACTTTCTCCAAAAAGGAAAATGAAGGGGGTAGTTGCTTCTTGCTAGAGGTCATATTATTGAATGCTCAAAGTGCATTGGGACACCCATGCCATCTGGGGCTTCAGCTCAATACACAAAGGTGTATATCATATTTAAAATGTAAAATTTCCAAACATGTTAGCACAGGTTGAAAGCAATTTTCCTATAGTTAAAGTATATTCAGCTAGATCCAGGGAGTGCAAAAACCCTCTGTTATTGCATGTAAATATAGGTTAATTTCACCATTGATTTGAGCAATATAGGTAGAGGCATTCAAAGGTTTTCTTTCCACTATATCAACTAATCCTCAACAGCAAAAATATGACATCACCTAATAAACTAAAACGAAATCAATGTCTTAATGAGAAAGACTTGACATTTCCAAGAACCTCACAAAGTTTGAATTTGTTTACATTCTTTTTACACTTTCTGAAGTGCGGTTCTTCATCTCTAGAAAACTGCATGTGGCAACTCTCGACTCTTGGTAAGAGACCTTTATTTGTGTAATTTTTGAAAAATGAACTGAGTGTTGAATGATTTGTTCTTTTCCCTTTCATTTGTGCATCTTTATGACCAATATTTATAACTGGTTGCGATTTTTCTGTTAAATTTAATCCTTGATGTGTATTGTGCGTATGAGCGTTCGTGCATGCACCTTAGAATGTGTCAATTTTTGTGCTTTCTTGTTTACACATCCATTCTTGATTTTCTACTAACACTGGCAGAAAAATAGAAGATTTGCCAAATGGCAAGCATAAACGTTTAAGGCCAGGGAAAGTGTCTCCTTGTCGACCAGTCCCTGCTAACATACCAAAGCCTCCTTATGTCAATTCTAAGAAACCACCTGGCATTGCAAGTGGACCCGAAGTGCATGATAAGAAAGGGATAAAATGCATGAGAGCTTCAGGGAAGCTCGCTGCACAGGTTCTTCAGTATGCTGGGACCTTAGTCAAGGTGATTATCTGATCATTTCTACCACATCATCTCTGTCATATCAACTTCATTGATAGTTTTTAGCTCCACTACAAATTCTCACTGCCAATGAAGAGGCTGTAGTCCCAGTTAAGGCATTCAAAATGATAAGGAAGAAATAGGCATGCCATTGGTGGTCAAAAATCTATTCGTCTTGTCACTCGACCTGACCTGTTTTACTTTGCCATGAACTACATTTATGAGATTATTTTACTGCAGACTGCTTGAACCTTGTATACCATCTAGGCTCACCTGCATTAAGCATAACTTGTTCACCAAAATTCACTGAACTTTTTTCCTTGGCAGCCAGGCATAACTACGGATGAAATTGATCAAGCAGTTCATCAAATGATCATCGACAATGGAGCATATCCCTCTCCTCTTGGTTATGGAGGGTTCCCAAAGAGCGTATGCACATCCGTGAATGAGTGCATTTGCCATGGAATCCCAGATTCACGTGTGCTTGAGGTTTGTTGCACGGAACCATTGTTATTGGATACTTTGTGTCAAAATATGTATATATTTACAACTATAAGATCTCTGGTATATGTTGTCTTGCAGGATGGGGATATTGTCAATATTGATGTTACAGTTTATCTCAATGTAAGCTGCTTTTATCAATCGATACTTTAAAACCACCTCTCCTCCATGCTGTATCCTTCACCAGGGATGCAAAGGAATCATGGGGGTAAAATATGATCGTTCTTTTGTATTTTCAATTTCCCTAGAAATAGAAGTTACTAAGGAAATTTGTATCTTGCTGCCAGATGGATAATTGCTCGGAATAAATAAACTAACACCTGGGTGCATTTGAATAGCTGTGGGATGATGATAACCTCAAACAGTTTATCCAATCAATTTTCTGTTGTCTACCATGAGATCTAGGCTTTATCCTGTAGACCTTGAATTAGAACTTGCCGAGAGCTTAAATGTAGTGTTTTTGAATGTACTTATACAACTGCCTACTAGCTCATTGGAAACGAATATGCTTTGTTATTGGAATGTTGTTTTATGGTGATTATAGCCTGTTGCTGCATTATGTTATGTTACTTGAGATACTCTACCATTTCTCTTCATTGATTGTTAGAGAAATAGATCACTGATCTATATCTATAAAATAATATCCTGCAAGTTTACAAGTTTGTTTTACTGTATTTTATTGTTCAACTTACTGTCCTACTCAGGGTTATCATGGTGATACTTCAGCAACATATTTTGTTGGAGATGTTGATGAGGAAGCCAAAAACTTGGTAAAGGTATGCTTTTCTGGTAGCTGCAGTTCTGCTTTCTCCATTATACTTTTCCATTTGGTTATAGTGATAAATTGGCTACCTTTTTCTCTAGAAATAGAAATGGCCTTTGTTGTACCTCACTCTCGTCCATTTGCTTTTCTGTGTATGTTGCTTGTGGAGAATATCAGGTCTTCTAAATTTGGTCACGTCAATATGTCTTACTGTTGTGCCACTATAAAAGATTAAGAAGTTCATTCTGTATGCGGTTTAACTTAGACACCTTCATACTTTTATCATCTCTTGAGAGTAATTTGTTTCTTGCTTTAGGTAACCAAAGAATGCCTCGATAATGCAATATCAATATGTGCACCAGGAGTGGAATTTAACAAAATCGGCAAAACAATACAGTAAGTCATCTTTTATTTGTTTACCATTTTCTCTTTAACATGATATGTTGTTACCAATATTTTTTTTCCTTCATCATAAACGTTAATTAGCATATGTTTATACTTCTGGTATAAATTAGTAATGTTTTATTTTTCATGTATATTATGCAATCTACATTCTAGTATTGATACACACGCACAAAGACGATCATAGACTTAATTCAAGCACATAGATATAATGTACATTTTTTAGTACTATTGATTCCATGCTTAATGAATGCAGCCATCATAACACATTGGTCCATTTAAATCATAGGATAATGGAAATATTTCTAGTTTTCAATTTATTGTGGCATTACACTTTTCAGCCCTTTGCAGAATGTTAGACTTCCTTTACTGGATTAAAACTTAACATTGATGTTCTCTTTGAAGTGACCATGCAGATAAGCACCATTACGGGGTCGTCCAACAGTTTGTTGGCCATGGAGTTGGACGGGTTTTCCATAGTGATCCAGTCATTCTGCACTACAGTAAATTCTCTGACTTTATGTTCACAATATCTCTGTCTTTGTAATCTTTGCCTTCATGTTAAATTGTATGTCATTTATTGGGTGTGCATATATGTTCTGTTGACCAAGCTATAGATTTCTCTTATAAGTTTCCTGATTTTACCAATGCGGAGTACAAGATCCAAGTAACTTAAAGGGAAATATCTAGCACTGGATTGGCAATTGGGATGTTGCCTCACACCAATCTGCTCGAAATCAATAATACTTTGAGAAAGAATTCTGCTCATCATTCCTGATTTCGAAGTGATATATTTAATATGAATGGTGACATATGAGCTCCCTTTGGACTTAAAGGAACTAGTTTAAATTCTGGAATTTTAGACATCATTGTGTTGGTTGATATTTGCCATATCTTCAGCTTGGATTGGAGAATTTTATGTGCTTGAACTTGGTGCAACCATTGGGTTTCTTGCCATTCTTTTCACTTTCTAGTTTTATTATCGGTTTCTCTTCATGTGGGTTTGTACTTGTCACCAATCCTATGAAACGTAGGGTTTTTCCTTGTTAAAAGGAACAAGATTTCTGGTAAAACTTCTTGTATACTCTTTTTGTTCCTTGATGCGGACATCATCGAGAGATTGTGACTTTTATTGTTATTGGGTTTTATCATTTATTTTTTCTATTTTTATATTTTTATTGTTATTGCGCTTGTATTAGTGGGCCCGTTACTAGTTATGTTTTCGCTATTTATATAATTTTCATATTGTAATTTACATAGTTGATAAATATGATGAAATTGAAAAGTGGCTTGCAGCTCGTTTTCTCCCTTCCTCCCCGTCCCCTCTTGTTCTCGCTTTTCTTCCTCTAGTTCTTCACTTACTCTTTATTGGCTTGAATTTCATTGATCTTACGTCAAATTGGTATCAGAGCCAAAACTTGGGTAATACCTCATCTACAATCCAGAAAAATTTATCCTCGTCGTCTCACTGTTCGACAAACACTCACCAGTCACCACACAACCACACCTCCATACATACAACCACCACCACCGTCAACCCACTGCTGCAAAATCCGTTCACAATTGAATCAGCTGCAACAGACCCCAAATTAATCAACCGCTTGCCACAACGTACAACCAATGCAGAAAAAAAAATCAGTCGTCGTCCACCGTAACCCAAATATCTCATCACCAACTATAACTTCAACCTCACCGCTAGCCACTCCTCAATTCGACCGCCCCAAACCGGCGGCCGATAGCAATAATGGTAAATCCAACTCTCACCACCCGTCACCCCTCACAATCACCAATAAAATCAGCACCGCCTACATTTCGGAAACCATCTCGCGTCGCAAAGTGTTCCCGACCTGAACCCGAACCTCAACACCCCATTACAGCCACAACCACCCATGAATTGCCCTACCTGCAACTCTCCAGAAATGTGAACCGCCGCCGCCGCTCGCCGACAACAACCCAGAACACCACCGCCTCAGACCAATCAATCACCCATGACAACACAGCAGTAACACCACTAGAAGAAACGACGAACAGAAGAAGAAATTGGCACCGCCTCTATTTCGGCCCGACACCAGTAAATGAAGGATTTGCAGTGACGAGCAGGTGTGTCTTGGTTAGGTAATTGATTTGGGCTCAAAGTGGGTTATTTCAATTTTGGGCATATCACTTTGGTTCATGCTTTGGGCCGCCAGTTTTGGGCCTCCATTTTATTTATTGTATTTTGATTTGGTACTGGCCTTAGTTTGGGCTGTAATTTATTTTAGTTGAAAAAAAAAGTGAAAAAAAATTAGTGGGATACAAAAAAGAAAAAAGAAAAAAAAGTGTTTATTGTCAATTGGGCTCAATCTCTAAGTTGGGCATCGGTTTGTGTCCTATTTGTCTAGTACATCTTCATTTTAGTAATTTGGCCTCGATTTTGGCTCCTATTTTTATTATACTGTGTAATTTGTTTTAGTTGGAAAAAGAGAGTGAAAAAAAAGGAAAAAAAGTTATTTTCTAACATTTTTGCAGATATATTTCTTTGACCTAGTTTAGTTTTTTCGATGAACAAAACTAGGAGCTACTGTCATTTGTCTTTGGTGCTCAATTACTTAGTGTTTAGCTACTCGGTGCTCGACTACTTCGATGAAAGAACAAGGGGAGTTTCTATTTTATTTATCGTTGGTTTATATTATTGTTTATTTATAAAATTGCATCAATTAATTTCTTTGTGCTGCTGTTATTTTAATTTTACCTAAGGTTCACGTGACCGAATTCCTTGACTTATTAAATTCCATAATTTTACCTAAAGTTCCCGTGACCGAATCACTTGACTTGTTACATTCCCATTTTACTCACTTATTTTACGTGATTGAATTTTTGATTAGTATTTGACCTCTGCTTTATTATTTTACATGTATCAGCAGTATTAGCTTGTCGTATTTGGATTTATTTAATTCCTAAATTTAAAATTTTAAAAAATATATAAAAAAAATACTCGAGTTATTGTTTTCCGTTGCTTGCACTTATTGTTCCTTGATCTCTTCATTGCACATCATTTACTTGCTAATATAGTGCATGCAGTTGCGTAGTGGTCGTATTGTCATATATATTTCCAATAACTTGACCATGGACCCATCCCAATTTGATGCCCTCACCAGACATTTAGCACAACTGGCCACTAAACAACAACAGTTCCAAACTCAATTAGCACCTGTCCAAACTGAGATGGCTGCTACTTGTGAAGAGAATAGAGATTTAGCTGTTAGGTTGCCCACTTTTAAGCCAATCCCTCATTTGACCGATGTTGATAATTCTAAAGTGTCC
>CAIGRH010001624.1:0-14365 GCA_903798295.1 Fraxinus nigra | reverse complement strand
TTTTTACAATTGGAAAAAATTTTAAACACAATGGTAAAAAAAATATCATTTTTATTGACAATTTCCATACAAAACAAAGTCAAACGAATGATATTCGATATGATAAATTTTTCCATTGAAAAATGGTAAATTTTTTCAATTTTTCAACTTTTGTAGTGTTTGATAGGCAAATTTTCCTCCGAAATTTTTTTCCATCTTTCATCATTTTTCAAATTTTTAAGAAAAATAAATTCTTGATGATTTGGTTGGAAAAAAATTTCCCTTTTTTTTTTTTGCAATTGGAAAAAATTCTAGACACGATGGTAAAAAAATTTATCACTTTTATTAACAATTTTCATGCAAAACAAAGTTAAACGAATGGTATTAGGTATGATAATTTTTTTTGAACAAATTCTAGACCCAATAGTAGAAAAAATTAGGAAAAATCAAAAATCAGGTGTATAATTTACACCAATTCACAAATCAGGTTTATAGTTTGAAAATTCAAAAATCGAGTTTTTTTTTTAATTTAAATATTTAATTCTAATATAATATAATATAATTAACCCACCCCACCTGCACTATCCCTACCGCTCCGGGAATTAATCTGGCGACCATTCCGACCACCACTCTTCTCCGACGACTATTCCGGCGACTATTCCAACAACCATTCCGGTCACATATTTACAATTTAGTTAGTCACATTATTTTTCAAGTCACGGATAATAATTTTTATACGTCACAGATTATTTTACGGTCACAGTTTAAAACTTTTGTAGGTCATAATTATTTCGTTGATTACATATTTCAAAATTAGTTGGTCACATATCAAAATTTATAGGTCACACGTCACATATTTTAAAATTAGTTGGTCACAGATTTTTTCTTCGTCACAAATTATATAACTTTTTAGGTCACATATAACAAAATGGTTGGTCACAGTTTATATTTTTAATCACATATTACCGAATTTTAAGGTCACAGATTAATACTTGATCACAGATAACCAAATAATTAGTCACATACACCAAATATTGGGTCACATACTACTGCCACCGCCATTTGCGATCACCATCACTCCGCGACGGTCGCCAACACTGCAACACTACCACCACAGTCACCAGTACCACAGTCGACCTCCACTGCCACTGACACAATCGACCGCCACTACCACATCCCCAGCAGATTCACTACCATCACCGGCATCTCACCACCGCAGCACCTAATCACCACAACCGCGGCATAAAAACCACCGCCAACAGATAAGCCCAGCAAAGACTCTTCNCCAAATAATTAGTCACATACACCAAATATTGGGTCACATACTACTGCCACCGCCATTTGCGATCACCATCACTCCGCGACGGTCGCCAACACTGCAACACTACCACCACAGTCACCAGTACCACAGTCGACCTCCACTGCCACTGACACAATCGACCGCCACTACCACATCCCAAGCATATTCACCACCATCACCGGCATCTCACCACCGCATCACGTAATCACCACTACCGAGACATGAAAACCACCACAAAACAGATTTGACCAGCAACGAACAGTGGTACAGATCACCGAATCGGCGAAAATTTCAAATTGCCGAACCTACCACAAACCGAAAGCTCCGATCTCCTCTTCATTACAACGGTGGCGACTACACACAAACCCACCATCACCGAGCAGATCTCACCACTGTAGCGCCTAATCACCAGCGCCGCTCCAACCGTCGATCTAAGAGCACATCAGCGACGTTGAGAGAGAAACCGTACAGATCAGCGTTGAGAAAAAAGTCGCACAGATCAGCGTTGCTTCGTCGCCGCACGTGAAGATGAGCGTCGCCCATCGCGATGATTGGAAGAAGATAGCGAAGATCTGGTAGCGGCACTTGTGGGAGGAGAGGGAGTGTATTGGCTGGTGCAGCTCCGTTGTCGGTTGCCGGAGTTTCAATGGGTTGCGGCGCGAAGGGAAAAGAAAGGAGAGAAAATAAGAGAGAGAGTGGGAGATGTAGAGATAGAGATTAAATGAATTAAAATTATTAGGGTTTGTAATTAAATTGGGTGAATAATATTTTTATAGATACCTGATTTATGCATAATGAAACTTCTGTCCTGATTTTTGAATTGTGATATTTAAATACTTGGAATTATGTAATTTTCTCAAAAAATTATTATTTTAATAAACAATTTTCATAAAAAAGGAAGTTTTCTATAACCAATGGTAGAAACACTTTAATGAACAATTTACATAAAAAAACGAAGTCAAACGGACACCAAACTTTCAACATTTTTCATAAAAAATTATACCAATCAAATACAATTAATTATAATTTTCAGTAAAACAATATCTAGACAAATCAATTCTCTGTAAAACATTTTTTTCTACCAAATTTATACATTTGCAATCAAACGGACCCTAAAAGTGTTATCATATATTGTATATTCATATAATTTAATTTTATGACTAATGTAATAGTGAAATTGAAAAATAATAATTTTTGAAATTGAATTGAAATTTTGTTGTGCAGCTAGAATCGCGTATTAAACATTTAACGGCTTGGATACAAAGACTCGGATCGTTACAACATTTATAGTGAAGCATCTTGCTTTTATTTTTGAGCATGTTGCCAAAAATTTAAAGGCTTCGTACAAGTAAATTTGCATATATATAAATAATCTCTTGGGATCCAAAATTGAAAAAAATAGAAGAAGTTAAATAGAGAGTACCATTTTTTAGACATCCAAAATAAATTATTCCTCAAAAGTAACTTTTTTCTGCATGTTGAACGCTTTTAAGCATAGGCAAACACGGCTCAATAAGCTATCTCCCCGCCATCGGTCTTTCCCCCGGCATTCATTTATGTGTACGTACACACTTCACCAACTCCAACCCAATTAATCACACAAATATTTAAGCCAATTCATACTTGCCCACGCCAGTCAAGAACTCAGCTTGACTGTACATTTTGCCTAAGAGGTTGTACGTCGCAGAGAGAGAGAGAGAGAAAGAGAGAGATGTGTGCAGAGCCATAAATGCTGAACAAAATCGGAAAATGACGTGAATTGCAGCAATTTCTGTAAGTAGTTTCGAGTATGAAATTAAAGTAAAAGAGATACCCTAATGAATTTCATATCCGTAAAGAGAGAGAGAGAGAGAGAAAGTGCGCCATTAATGCAAAGCTCAACTAACACTCAGGACTTGGTTGAAAATATCGCAAACTTTTGAATCTGCAAAGCTCATAATATTAATAATCCAACTAAAAATGTCAGCTCCAAAGTCATCTTTACTCATCTTCACCGCCATATGTTCGCACTAAAACCCCCAGCCAACCGCATGTTTTCTCATACTTGCAAAAATTTTAAGTTTTTGGAGATTGTGAATTTCGACATCAATGTGGAATTCGGCGGAGAATTTGGCGGCGCGGTCGGCGTCGTTTAGGGAGGAAGGGGACGACGAGGAGGCGCTACGGTGGGCGGCGCTGGAAAGGCTACCGACGTACACTCGTGTACGGAGGGGAATCTTTAAGAACATTTTGGGAGATTCCAAGGAAATTGACGTGGAGAAATTACAATTGCAGGAACATAAAATTATACTGGATCGGTTATTAAACTCTGTAGAAGAAGACTGGGAGAAGTTCTTCAGACGACTGCGACGTCGTTTTGACAGGTAATATATTGATTTTATTTTATTTTTTGATTCATTTGGGATGAAATAATTTATTATTTTTTCTTTGCCCTGTTTGGAAAAATTTAAAATTCAGTTTTTTATAACATTCAAAACTTTTCAATCACACATTTCATCCATTATTATCAAAATCTATTAAAAATTTAATTTTAATCCTCACAAAACAGATCCAAAGTCCAATATCGTAGTTCTATCTTATTGCAATTTCATCCTAGCCGAGACATGTCCACTACATGCTAAGTCCCAATATTTAAAGAGGCCGTATTTCATACTCGGCCAATTTTTCGTTGGAGTCCAGAGTCATCAAACTTTGAAGTAGCGGTGGCCATGGGCCGAGTCAGCCCATGTATCCATGAGCTCATTCGAGGCCATAAGCTCGAATTTTTATTTTATTTTATTTTTTTACGTTTTTGTTCTCATGTTTTATGAGCCCACGAGTCGAGCTCATTGGCTGGCGAACGCCCATGAACCGCTCGTGAGCTCAACGCTCAGCTCGTCGAACGAGCCCCGCTCGACTTAGGCTCGTCCATGGTCTGAGCTTCAACAAGCCGAGCCGACGAGCTACTCGACTCTTTTGCCACCCCTACTTTTAAGTCATTATTTGGTCTTCATTCTTAATTTTTTTTTTTCAAACTCACAGTAAATACATGTAAATAAAAAAATAAAAAATTTTTACTTTTTAATCACACGTTCCAAAAAAAAAATCGCCGTTACAACATATATTCTTCCAACTAGTGTTTTACTATTTATTAACTAATTTAAGTTTGAGAATAGTATATGTAATACTATTTATAAATAATAGAATTTTTTAATTCAGTAAATTCTGAATATGTAAAATTTGCTATGTTAGATAAAATAAAAAAATTTAGCAGATTTTGATAAAAATTGATGAACCTTATTGTTGAAAGGTCGTGGGAGGGTAGAATTAACTATTAACTTTGACTTAAATCTCTAACAAACAGGGGCTAAAATCTAGAATATAAGACATTTTGTCATTTTTTTAATAAGGGCCCGTTTGTCTCCCATTTTGAGAGAAGAAATAGAGTTTTGAATAGTATTTTTTTAGAGAATGTATGGTTGAAAAGTAAAGTAATTTTATTGGTTTGTGTGTAGAATATTTTATTGAGTGAATATGTGGTGAGGATTGTTTACTGTAGCAAACAATGTTTGAGAAAATGGAGGGGCTAAAGCACCATGGCAGTCATAGTGTGTTTTTTAAACATCATCAAGACAGGATGGAGGGCTAAAATATCGTGATTATGTTTTGACCATTTCACATTGTGGCATTGCAGAGTAAATTTAGACTTTCCAAAGATTGAAGTCAGATTTCACCATTTGTCAGTTGAATCTTTTGTTCACCTTGGTAGTAGAGCTTTGCCTACAATTCCAAATTTTATATTCAACATGACTGAGGTACACTTGTTGGTTATGTTTATCTTAATCTATTGATATGTTTCTATTATCTGACTTTTCTATTTAATTTCAATTTAAGGCTTTGTTCAGGCAGCTAAGGATATCCTCTAGTCGAAGGAAGCTGAAAATTTTAGATGATATTAGTGGGATAATTCGACCAGGAAGGCATGTGATCATTGCATTTTTCACATTGTTCAAGTTGGTTTGTATTAGTTAAAGTACCTTATTGTGTGTTAATTTATCTTGTAGATTAACTTTATTATTAGGTCCTCCAAGCTCTGGAAAGACAACACTGCTTCTTGCCCTTGCTGGACGTCTTAAATCCGATTTGCAGGTAATAAAACTCTTTCAGACATCCAATTGCATGCTTGACTGGAACCTTTTAAAATCCATTTTTTGCAAAATCTCAACTGAAACCTGGATTTCTTTACAGATGTCTGGGGAAATAACTTATAATGGACATGGTCTGAATGAATTTGTTCCCCAAAAGACAGCTGCTTATGTCAGTCAACAAGATTGGCACGTAGCAGAGATGACTGTAAGAGAAACTCTTGACTTTTCAGCACGTTGCCAAGGTGTTGGGTATAAATATGGTAAGCTCGATTAGAATCTGTGAATGTTATTACAGATTACCCAGATTTGGACCTTAAAACTTGTAACAGATATGCTTCTGGAACTTGCAAGAAGAGAAAAGATTGCTGGGATTAAGCCTGATGAAGATCTTGATATATTCGTGAAGGTACGCATATTTCTCAGTAGAGCATTTTTTTGTTTTACCAAGATTTATCATTACTGGAGTTGATTTCAATTGAATACATTTTCATTTCACAGGCATTGGCTTTGGAGGGGAAAGAGACGGGACTGGTTGTGGAGTACATTTTAAAGGTATTTTCTGGATGTAACCAATGAATGGTGAATGTGGCATTTTGCTGTGGCATTGGTCTTCCTTGCTTGCTCATACATTCTTACCACTGCACATTTATGATGTCACATTTTTTTGTCTTACATCTTAATAGAAAATTCAAAGTTTGTTCCTTCTTCTTTACTTCTGGATGTTTTGAAGCTACACTGTTGGACACTGGCACATAAGATAACTCTAAATGAAATAGGCTTTGAGAAAAACTTGGCCTCCGGTTTAAAGCTATGCTAATTGCAGATAAATTTATTAAGTTTTTAGATAACTATATGGTAGAGAAATATAAAACATTATCCAGCATATAGAGTTAAGAGGCTTCTTGGATTCGTTATAAGGTCCTTAAGATTTTGGGTATGATTCTTTCATATGAGCAGCTCCATGCTCTTCACTTCGATTTGTATGTACATTTCCAGAAAATCAAGCCCCTATTTATTGGAGCGGTTGCTAGATCCCCACCCGATGTGTCACTTATCACAAAAACATTGGCCACCTTCTATTTAACTCGTGCATATGCTCCATCAGCACATCACATGGCATTTTTTCCACTTGCAGTCATGCATTCGTGCTAAGTGTCACTCGTCAGCAGCTGTGCAGTTGATGAAGTCTCACTCTTAATTCATCTAGTAATTATTTTCCATTTCTTTGTTTTTGTCTCTAGGTTTCAAACCATTTATACCATTTCTCTTCAATCCTCTTTTCAGCACTTTTTCCCATTCTTACTTTCAATCACACCGTTATTTTCTCTAAAAAATCCTAGTATTTTACACAATCTTGGGGTGTAACATGAAGTCCTTATACCAACTTTAGACCTGTAAAATATGAGTCAACTCCAAAGATACCTTTTATACATATGAAGTACAACTTTATATGTATGAAGATCTTATTGGCATTCATCTTTAGTCCAAACTCCTCAAACCACTTTTGGATGTCTTTCCTTGTCTAGAACCATTGTGAATGTTAAAGCACCCACGAGTGTTCTTCAAAGTCTATCTTGGACATGTAAAGGTCTTCCAAACTTCCTCATTTTTTCACGAAACCCAAACGAACAACCCAAAACTCTATTACACTAGTTACCTTTAGGTCGGTTCTTCCTTTCTTTTCTTGTTTTCTTACTCCTCTATTGGGTGGGACCTATTAGGTTCACTACCATATGGTCATCAAGCATTTCGTTACAAGCTTTGTGTTTGTGAAAATAATAGACATGCATTGGTAATTTGTTACTGCATGAAATCTCACATGAAAAATGAAATGTTATTGTAGCTGGCAAATATGAGTCACAAATCCTATTCATAGTTTGGCATACTCAATTTATGTACTCGTACATTGAGCATGGTTTGCTTATTGTCAGTTGCTATGCATTAATTTGAAATGATAATTAAGCAACGTAGATACTGAGCTCCATCGATTAGAAACCAAATTTAATGTTCTAGCATAAAATTCACAAAGATTTTAGGGTTGGACCTTTGTGCGGACACACTGGTGGGAGATGAAATGCTTAAAGGAATCTCTGGGGGGCAAAAGAAGCGGCTTACGACAGGTGCATGGATTAAATTAAGAACTTTGAATCATTGAAAGCAGATTACAGTGATTACATATACACGAGCTGACTCGGCATATCCATTTGACAGGTGAATTATTAGTAGGTCCATCAAGAGTGCTATTCATGGATGAAATTTCAACTGGTCTTGACAGTTCTACAACTTACCAAATCATCAAGTATTTAAAGCATTCAACCCGTGCACTGGGTGGAACCACAGTGATTTCTCTGCTTCAACCAGCTCCTGAGACTTACGAGTTATTTGATGATATTATTCTCTTGACAGAGGGCCACATTGTATACCAGGGGCCCCGTAGAGCTGCACCTGAGTTCTTTGCTTATATGGGATTTTATTGTCCGAAGCGTAAGAATGTTGCGGATTTCCTTCAAGAAGTAGGTATCAGAAAACCTTCTATGTAAAATTTTCTCCAGCGGGTTTTAATTTTACTCAAAAAGTCTATATCTTGTAGGTTTTATCGGAGAAGGACCAACAGCAATACTGGGCCATTCCTGATTGCCCACACGAAAACATACCAGTAGCGCATTTTGTTGAAGCTTTTCGCTCTTATAGTACTGGGAAGAATTTATATGAGGAACTAGCTACCCCATTTGATAAGCGCTATAATCATCCAGCAGCCTTGTCAACTTCTAAATATGGGGTCAAGAAAATGGAACTTCTCAAAACCAGCTTTGACTGGCAGTTGCTACTTATGAAAAGGAATTCGTTTATTTATGTTTTTAAATTTATTCAGGTAAGTATCATAATAAAATATCATAAAGAATTCATTTGTAGAAAGAGATTCCCTCATACAATGGAAAAAGTTTTTTGAGTAGTGTAATTAAGATTCTAGCCAAATAATTTATATCCCTACACTAACGCATAAGTTCAATGTTCTATTTTCAGCTCCTTCTGGTTGCTCTGATTACCATGAGTGTTTTTTTACGGACAACAATGCACCATGAGACAATTGATGATGGAGGACTTTATCTTGGAGAAATATATTTTTCAATGGTGATTATTCTTTTCAATGGCTTTACAGAGGTTTCCATGTTGGTTGCTAAGCTTCCGGTTCTTTACAAGCACAGGGACTTGCACTTCTACCCATGTTGGGTTTATACATTACCATCTTGGGCTTTGAGTATTCCAACTTCACTGATCGAGTCTGGTTTCTGGGTGGCAGTTACATACTATGTGGTTGGATTTGATCCAAATATTACAAGGTGAATTTGATTTTTAAGTTTCATACAGAAAAGAATATTTGACCAGTGCAAGATCCGCTATTAATATATCGAATTGCAGATTTTTCCGACAGTTTTTCCTATTTTTCTTTCTGCATCAAATGTCTTTAGCTCTTTTTCGCCTGATGGCTTCCTTGGGCCGCAACATGATTGTGGCGAATACTTTTGGATCCTTTGCCATGTTGATAGTGATGGTTCTTGGAGGTTACATTATCTCAAGAGGTAAACTGATCATCTTAGGCTGCCTTGTTCAATGTATTGCCTTTATTGCCTAAAAAACCAAATATTTTTCTTCTATCTCCTCTATGACTTTGATAGATCGGATCCCTGCTTGGTGGATCTGGGGTTTTTGGATTTCTCCTCTGATGTATGCTCAAGATGCTGCTTCTGTGAATGAATTCATAGGTCATTCTTGGGATAAGGTACATACTTATAATCAAGCATTTGAGCTTAGCCCTTATATATGAGAACTATGATTAATGATTTGGTGGCACTATCAGAAGGAACAAAGTTTAGGAGAGAATAGATATATGTGCATTGATAAACTTTTGAATGATCATTCTTCTTCATCTGAAAAATGTTACTGAAATTGGTGGAAAAGAACAAATGCAAAATTAATTGAGATGGTAAGGGGCTTTTGTGTTCCATCTGGTTGAAGATGGCCACTTTCCATCCAACCACATTTTTATGAATACGATAAGATCAATACTAAAAATCGTGCAGCACTTCCAAGGTCTTTTTTTGCTGCATTCAATGAAGAATCAATACGTAAAGTTGGTTTCCGAAGGAGTTCATTTTCTTCTCTTTTTATTTTCCCTGAAAATGATTAGAGACATATCTTTGTATAGTTGAATGTAAAAAAAAAAAAAAAAATGTATATCAATTTTCACAATACTTAGTGAAAACTAGGACTTTTTTAAACTTTTGTCACTTTATAAAGGACAACACTTGGTAGTTAACTTGGCAAAACATGTTTTCATACTGAGTACATGATTTTACATAAGACTAAGAGACGTCTCTTCTGAATACTATTTCATTTTATTTTCATAAAAAAGAATTAGCAAAAGTTACATGGTTTGTCCATGTAGAGAAGTGGAGACAACTCAAATTTATCATTAGGCAAGGCACTGCTCAAGTCACGCAGTCTGTTTCCAGAGAGTTATTGGTACTGGATTGGTGTTGGGACATTAGTCGGATATATAATTCTACTCAACATCCTTTTTACCTTCTTCCTTTCCTACCTGAACCGTAAGTGATTCCCTTCTTAATCGACTCCTCAGTGTCCATTTCAATCCATGAGGCATAAAAATAATTACAGGAGAGGAAAATTAACATCTTTTTTGGTTCGTTTTATTCTCAATTTCTTGAAGCTTTGGTGAACCATCAGACAATTGTTTCAAAGGAAAAGGTTCAGGACAAAGACCAGAACCTGAAAGGACAACCAGAAATTATGCCACTAAGAGACTTTTTACAGTATTCAGGCTCATTAGCAAGTAAGTCACACGCGGTCAGTCTCTTCGTTTGTGCATGTGTAGGGGAAGGCATTGCCTTTTGTGTGTGCAATCTAGTCTTTCTATCTAGGGCCTTCCTTTGATGGTTGGAACTACTTATCTAACATAATACCCATGTTTTTTGTTACTCAGGAAAAAGTTTTAAACAAAAAGGCATGGTGCTTCCTTTTCAACAACTTGCTATGTCATTCAGCAATATAAATTACTACGTGGATGTACCCTTGGTGCGTAAGGCACTCCGGTTTCTTCTCAAGCATCATTTGTTCAATCTGTTTTTCCTTAATTATGTTTTATAATCATTATTTCAGGAATTGAAGCAGCAAGGAATATTAGAGGACAAACTGCAATTATTGAATAATATTACTGGAGCATTCAGACCTGGGGTTCTTACTGCATTGGTGGGAGAAAGTGGTGCTGGAAAAACCACTCTCATGGATGTATTAGCTGGCCGAAAGACTGGAGGCGTTATAGAAGGGAGTGTCAATATATCTGGTTATCCAAAAAAGCAAGAGACTTTTGCTCGAATATCAGGGTACTGTGAGCAAAATGATATTCATTCTCCCTGCTTGACTGTTTTTGAATCTCTTCTGTTCTCTGCCTGGCTACGTTTGGCATCAGATATTGATTTGGAAACGCAAAAGGTAAACTGAAATGCTTCTGGTGTTTTTTTTTTTTTTTCATTCTAGACACAAGGTGACTTATGAAGGATCATAATTTCAGGCATTTGTTGAGGAGGTAATGGAACTTGTGGAGCTTGTTCCTCTGAGAGGAGCTTTGGTTGGTCTGCCAGGAGTTAATGGATTGTCAACAGAACAGAGAAAACGTCTCACCATTGCTGTCGAACTGGTGGCTAATCCCTCAATAGTATTTATGGATGAGCCCACATCAGGGTTAGATGCAAGATCTGCAGCCATTGTGATGAGAACTGTGAGGAATATAGTAAACACTGGACGAACAATTGTTTGCACAATCCATCAACCCAGCATTGACATCTTTGAATCCTTTGATGAGGTTGTTTCTTTCCTTAGAAATCCAAATTTTCAGTACCTTTTTCAAGCACTTGAAGGATTATTCTTTTGTTGCTTCATAGGAATCGATCGTTTGAGGCACTATCTCATGATACATAATTATTTTCTCTGCATACATGTTGTAGCTTTACCATTGGCTGACCATTGTTGCAGCAATTGGATACCATATCAATCTTTTTCTACTTTGTAACAGTTAATATTATTCCGTGCCTAAGTTGGCAATAAACTTTTTAGCATCTTTATTCAAGATTCTATATCATCTCATTACAAATACTTCTTCAGTTCTCTAATAGTTATGGGTATCTGTTCCTGATCATGTTTATTGCTTACTCTGACAATTTCATCCAATACTGCAGCTTTTACTTATGAAACGGGGAGGAGAGCTCATTTATGCAGGTCCACTTGGTCACAAGTCTAGCAACCTAATTGAGTATTTTGAGGTCAGATAATTGATTTGCATTTGGAAGGTGGAATTATTAAGCAGTTACTGAACCCTCACATTCTTTACTCTTATTGTGTAGGGAATTGATGGTGTGCCAAGGATCAGACCTGGATATAATCCTGCTACATGGATCTTAGAGGTCACATCATCTGTTGAAGAAGCCCGTCTTGGAGTAGATTTTGCTGAAATTTACCAAAGATCGCACCTTTTTCAGTATGCTCTCTTTTAAGTACAAATTTTGCCTCTTGAACTAGCTTTTTCATTTCAACGCACATATTATTTTCAGAATTTATTGATCTTCACATTTCAGGTGTAATAAAGAGTTGGTAGAGAGGCTAAGCAAACCGACTAGCGATTCAAAAGATCTGAATTTTCCCACAAAGTATTCTCAGTCATATTTTGATCAGTTTGTGGCTTGTCTTTGGAAGCAAAACCTATCTTACTGGCGAAACCCACAATACACTGCAGTTCGATTCTTCTACACATTAATTATATCACTAATGCTCGGAACAATATGCTGGCAATTTGGTTCAAAAAGGTTTAACCAAGACTAGTTCTTATTTTTGTTTAGTTCAGATGCATGGAAACTATTTATCAGAAATACGGATAACTGCATTGCCATAAACGATGTCAATAAATAATTGCCGTATGTTGACATCCTTTCTTTCCATTTCATTACTTGTACCATTACCAATGGGACCTAACTTTATTTGGTTCTATACTTCGTAGGGACACACAACAGGATATATTTAATGCTATGGGATCCATGTATGCGGCAGTACTTTTTATTGGTGTAACCAATGCCACTTCTGTTCAACCAGTTGTTTCTGTTGAAAGATTTGTTTCATACAGAGAAAGAGTGGCAGGAATGTATTCTGCTTTACCATTTGCATTTGCTCAGGTGTTGTATCTGGTGGCCTTTTGAATCATCACAGCTCTGTTTATTATATTTAGTGCGTGTTTGGTATGAAGTACACGATAGGATGTCCAATAAACAGGAATTTAGCTTATTTTCTTAAGTACTATGAAATCCTCCCTATAGAACCTGCCATTAATCTATTTTCATGGTCAATGACGCCAATCTCGTCTGGTGCAGGTTGCTATTGAGTTTCCTTATGTATTCATGCAGTCGCTAGTTTACTGCACAATATTCTACTCAATGGCCTCCTTTGAGTGGACTGCTTCGAAATTTATTTGGTACACATTTTTTATGTACTTTAGTATGTTGTACTTCACCTTTTATGGGATGATGACAACTGCTGTGACTCCCAATCATAATGTGGCTGCCATCATTGCTGCCCCTTTCTATATGCTTTGGAATCTTTTCAGTGGATTTATGATACCTCACAAGGTAAGCTGCTGTTTCACTTGAAGAATCATGAAAACTAAGAGTCTATTATAATTAAGCTCCTCAAAAAGATAAACAAAAATCATCAACATTCTTAGGTAGTACAGACTTAATCATAAACAGGAACTCTTGTTTCTGAAAACCTAATGAACTGAAGTATCAAGTAACAGCAGTACCTGATCTATGTTAAAATTGTCTATAAATCTTATTTTCTTTGAATATATTTTCATCTGTCATACATAGAAATATAAAAACTGCAACTGATGTTTCCTCAGATAATGTGAATGTTAGAATTATAAGATTATGCCGTGATCATAGTTTCTCCTTACAATCTACACACTAAAACCAGCATTCGATGTCTGTGCTGGAAATACTCCTCCAACTGGGCACTTCAACAGGTGTATTCATGGTAAAAGGTTTTGGGTTGTTTCATTTTTTTTTCATTTGGGATTAAAAGACATTTTAGTTGTCCTCTGGTTTCAATGGTACATTTGGCATTCCATATTTAAACTAGGCCACTCTAATATTCCTACGTATATATAAAGGATTTTTGCAGAACCATTTGTTTGTACACGAGGCATACAAGTAAAAACTTGTATTTTTCTTCTTGAAACTTGAAGTGGTGAGTGGAACTAGCTCTCTCAAATTGAGGAGAACTATCACAAATTAAATTTGTCTGCGCTTTGCTCGTATTCTGATTGCTTTTCGGATTATTATAGTTCTACAAATAGAGATTGGGGTTTAATCCTAAACATAATCTTGTATAAGGAAGTTCAAAACAAACTACTAGTTCTTACATGCTGAAAGATTATATGCAGCAGATTATTACTGTAATTGAAGAAACACCATATTCTCAAGCATTCAATGCTTTTTTCTGCAATTACAGAGAATCCCGATATGGTGGAGATGGTATTATTGGGCAAACCCTGTAGCCTGGAGTCTGTATGGCCTTGTTGCTTCCCAATATTCTGACAGTGATAAACTTGTGAAGCTCTCAGATGGTATTCATGCAGTATCTACAAAGCTTTTGGTGAAGAATGTTTTCGGATTTCAGCATGATTTCATTGGCATTGGAGCTATTATGGTGGTTGGATTTTGCTTGTTATTCGCAGTCATCTTTGCTTATGCAATCAAATCTTTCAACTTCCTCAAGAGATGATTCGATTCGTAAGAAGTAAATGATAGTTGATCACAGTGTGTTGAAAATAGTTGACATTCTTACTTTCAGATTTTTTGCTTTAGTAGGTTAGATATTTTGTATCTTAAGTCTT
>CAIGRH010001623.1:0-16662 GCA_903798295.1 Fraxinus nigra | reverse complement strand
AATGATAATCAAATTAGGGTTAAAGATTTATAAGTTGATTCAAATTAATGAATTTGACCTGTGCAAGAAAAATAAAATTTTTAGATACAAAGCTAGCCAAAAATGCCTGGTAAACTACAAAATCTGGAGATCAGAAGAAGTTGGCACAATTAGAATAGGGGCAACTATAGAACCCTGATTAATGATAATCAAATTAGGGTTAAATATTTATAAGTTGAAATAAAAAAGCATGGCTGTAATATAAAGTTCTTTCTAACAAAAAACCTTGAAATCCTCACTGTACAGCATCTTCTTCCTTCATTGATCACCACAAAGTTATTAAATTCTTTAGCACAAGTAGCCCTTTTAGATAAACAAGAAAATGCTACAGTAACCAGTAATTACCTGAGATCCATGAAAACAAGCATATTATTAAAAGCTGAACAGCAATCCTATCCAAGTCGAAGCTCCAAATCCAATTCCTCTTCTTGACTGATCACCTGTTTCTTCTCCAAATTTTCCATTACCGTTGGCACAAATTCTAAGCTCAAATTCATGCGCCAGTCATCCCCAATTTGATTCGCTCGCTGTTGATCAAGGTCATCAAGAGAATTATGTTGATAAAAGGGTCTAGAACTAGACGTGGATGCTGGAAAATACGTTCTATAATTCAATGATGCCTGATCATGAGATGCAATATACTGTACTGGTTGATAACTGGAAAGTATCTGCTGGTGGAATCTTGGGACTGTGTAATTTTCTTCTTGCTTACTGGAATTGGTGGATGTAGGTTTGTTCCTTTCTCTATCTTTCCTGTGGATATTCATGTGGCCACCCAAAGCCTGTGCAGTATTGAACCCTCTCTTGCAAAATACACACTCATACAACCGGCCAACACCAAGATCAATCTTGTCTTGCTCTTGCTGCTCAACTTCTTCACTCGAGTTTAAAGATTCTTCTTGATGATTCGACTCCATTGAAAATATCTTTTTCTTAGAAAATCTCGAAGAAGAAATACTTATACGGTTTTCTTGGACTGAAATAGGGAATTAAGGAGAAGAGCTCGAGGATTACAGCAAGGGAGATATATAGAAAAGACAATTTAAGGGCTTAGATATTTGATTTGTGCTCAGGTTGAAGGTGTGGGGGAAAGAAGACATATGGGACACCGATTTTGATTTTTATTTATAGACTAATTCCCCTACAGGCCGGCTGCTAGATCCTTATTTCGGCAGACACACGCACGTCATTTTTTGAATTAATTGATTTATTTTTAGAGGGTGTTTGGTAGAGATTCAAATCAGATTAAAACTGAAAATATAGCCGTTATTGTTGACTTTTATTAGATGGGTGGAACCCAATAACGACCATATTTTTAATTTTAATTGGATTTTAAGCCGTACCAAACATGCTCTGAGTACTTTTGTAACGCTGTTTACCTTTTCCTGTAGATGAAGTCCAAGTTTCCATCTAGGTTTGTCCTACATATGGTCAAGATATGTTGCCCTAGCACTTGGAACAATATCTACGCCCCGTTTGAAAAGTGTTTATAAATAGTTTAAAATTATAAATAGATAGAAATGAGTAAGTAATAAGTGAGTTCTATTTATGAGTTTTTAAAAATGTGTGAATAAAACGTGATTTGTTTATTTATAAACTTTTTATAAACATGAGCCAAAAACAGACTCAACTAGTCTCATCACAAATTTTGCAATTGATTGAAATATAAAGTGATCATCGGCAATGGTATTTGTTCGCACGCGCCAATTGATTGAAATATAAAGTGATCATAGGCAATGGTATTTGTTCGCACGCACGCACCCACATACGCATATATTTCTAGGTTTTTCGTGATATCTTGACATTCTGTAATTATATTTTTAACAATTTCATTGCATAAAATAGTATAACCTTTATTGATTTCTAACCTTATAAATGAGGTTTCTCTTTGTAATTCATTTAAACAAAACAAATTCTCATATTTCCTTTAGTGTTTCTATTTCAATTATTTAATAATGTACACGGAGTTTACTATGAAAAGTTTCACTGTTGTCACGTTTTCAATTTTCTTGAAGTGTTATAAATGACTACATACTGATAATCTAATTACCGTTCAAAAAATGAATAGGAAAAAAAGAAAATTATAAGCAGAAAATGACTTATGAAAACTAAACCGTCGGGATGTAAATTATTTTATTGCTCAGGCAAAATCTGGGAAGTTTCCTGCATGGAATGGAAAAATAGCAAAAAATTTCTAATTTTGTAGTTAGTACTCGTCGTTTTATATTATGCAAAGAGTATCGTGCGTCAGATTTATTTGTATATATACCGTATTTATTGTGATCACAATCACAATCAGGTTATTTAATTTTAATTAATTTACTCTTAACTGTGATTGCTGAATAAAAGAAAATTTTGAAAATGATAATAATAATTCATGTTAATGAGCAAAGGGGTGATCTCAGATGCATCAAAATCAATTCGTATAATTAATTTATTTCATCTGCGTCTTATTTTTTGGGTAACACAGTTGATGAAAATCCCCTTTCACCTTCTCTTGTTAGTTTGCTTCTTAATGTTTTTCTTGTAAAGCCATAAAAATGTAGTAATGTCTTTTTCGAGGTGACGTGAAAATAACAACTTTTATGGTTCTCCATATACATCTAATACATCTAGTCTATTAGATGGTGGCGACTAACAACATTAATTCTTTTTACAAGGTGATAAGCCTATATATTCCGCGTGTTCTAACAAATAAGAAGTATTTCTCAAATATGTTTCTTGTGGATGGCTGACTTTTTTCTGGCATCTTTAATCGAGCTCTTCTACGTATTGAGATTGCGAATTCTACAAGAAAGCTCGAACTCTCATATGTTGATTATAACTTTCACTCTTTAACTTACAAACATTATTTTATCCCTCAGAAACTTTGTATGTAATATATAAACTTTGTTTTTCTTAAATCTTGTAATGTACCCCTTTTTTATCTTGGCATGACAATATTAATTAGGGTTGCAGTTCATTTTCACACACACACAGACAAAATATTCATATTAACACTGTTAGGATTAATAAGCCAATTTGATATTTATCTCATTTTTTTTGGAAATGCAATGCTCATTGAGAAAGTAAAAAAAAAAAAAAACACTTTCTAAACTTATTAAAGAGAACAAAATATAAATATATTAATTATTTCTTAATTATTTTGGTTGGTTGTTGACTACTATTTCAATTTTATCCATGACATTCATTACTAGCTAGGTCAAATGCCTTAAATCTGAATTAATTTAAGGGTCCCTTTTGAGTAATATGAGAATAATCTCTCTCTTGCAGGCCAGAATAGTATTTAAAGGGTAGTTTTTAATTGGCTGGTGTCCTTAGGAAAAATTATATATTAATGTGGAAAGTGGGAAAACTTTATACATAAATTTCTTACTAATTAATATATCAAGACTGAAGATTTATTTTGATTTTAGCTGTTGACTTGCAGTTTGAAGGGATCCAATCTCCCGGAGAATATTTTTCAATCACTGATAATCATCATATGGCCACATCAAACATCTTGTCTGCTGCTATTTTAGAAATGACAGACATTTATTTACTCATGTATATGCTTCCATTCAATAGAAAGTACATACACTACCAAAGAATGCAGCATCAGTAATGGAAATTTCTGTCGATAGTGTTCTAGTTTCCATCGATAACACCTTTTACCGATGAATAACTCCCGTCGATAAATTTTATAGGCGAAAGTGGGGTCATTAACATTGTAATGGACTAGCTAAACCGTCTGTAATTACAAATGTTTAAGCATGAATTTTTGTTGTTGGTGCTCTAACATCCTCTGGTAACACCTTAATTTAACGAGACATAAGCACAAAAATTTGTTGGAAAGTTTTTAATTATTTATTTTTATTTTCTTATAGACAGATTAGCAATGGGATTTTAATATGTATCTTCCGTTGGTATCTGAATCGAAAATTCCGCCGGTCATTTAAATTTTAAAAAAAATAATGATTTCCTAACTTGTTTCATAATATATCGGTGTTAATTACAAAATTTATAAATTGGTATTTTTCCATCGCTATTACCCCCTCATTCTAGTAGTATATTATTTGGCCCTTTGGAACTAAGTTTGAAGTCGAGCTAGGTCTATACTTCAAATTCATGCTTTAAGAGTGAGTTGCTACTCTTTGTCAAAGAATGTATACATTTTATGCTGGAAGTCATAAGATAGAACGATGAACGTACAATTACAAACTCATTAATCATATAGTATACCCTACTTACCGCGTCTAGCTAGTTCAAAATATGAAATAGGCCCTAATTAATATTAAATAAATAAAGTACTAAAATCAAATCATGTGTGTGCACCTTTACATCTAGCATTGCATTAATATTTCTACTTACGGACCAATAAGTATTTTCCTTTATCAAACTATGTGAATTTTATGTTTATTTCGAGTATATATATCCATCATTTTCTTTCATTCCCACATTTATTGGCATACTGATACTACTAACAACATGGTGTCGCATAATTCGTAGATCGTGAAATTTATCGACATATTTTCGTGATTAGAGAAGGTGACTTTAGTGTCACTCAATAAGAGCGGTCAATACAACATGTCATAGTTTCTATATTTCCTTGACTTGCGGGGGAGACAAAAAGGTTTCGAAGTGGTTAACAAAGAGTATAAGAAGACAAAACAATTAGTTAATTAGTAATGTAAAAGTGAATTAATGCTTTGTGAGGTAAGAAAAGGATTTTAAAACGTTGACATGTTCTACAAAAACAGACAATCACAAGATTTCAATTGAATTCCAATTCCAATTAATATAAAAATACAACTACTACTCACCTCTACCAAATCATGTGTCCTATATTATGATTAATCATTGTAAAATATTGTCCAAATAATACAAAATTAATTAAATTAAATTAAAGTTTTGGCCTTTTTGTCTTGTTTTTTGTTTTCCCTTTCTTTGTCCAAGTAAATATTTTTCGTGCAAATTATGATATTGTGTAATTAAGATGTGAAGTTATTTATTTATGGGTGTAAATGGGTTGGGGTCAAGTTTTAGACAGTTCAAACTTCAAATTTATGTATAATAAATAAGTTTTTAATTATTTAAATGAGTTTTTGACAAGTTATAAAAAAGCATTGCCTCCATCCCATTTTTAAATCAAACCACCTACATATAATTTAATTTATTATAAAATTTAGAAGAACATTAAATAATAATAATAATTATTATTATTATTATTACCATTTTATATTTTCTATAGGATTAATACCTATAAAATAACATAATACATTAGTAAAAAGAACCTTCCTTTAGATATTATATAGTGTAATGTAATAGAGAAAATAATGATATAGATTTATTTTTTGTTAAATTGCTCAAAATCATCATATTTATTGGTTATGTATATACCTTGTCCAATACATCTAAGAATATTGAAGTTGAGAACATTAGGAGCCCATTTGGCACGATTTATACTTCTTGTAGAAGATGTTCTGAAAAAGTTAACTCGGTGAATTTCGTCTAAACTCTTGTAACAAGACAAAATGCTTTAAGAAATTTTTTAAGTACGTTTAAAATTAGTTTCTTAATTTTAAAAATAATTTTTGACTTTTTAAAAGTCCTGCTAAATGAGGCTACATCCCAAGAACGGAAAATAAAAGAGCATTTGACACGGGATTAATGTTATTGAGCCAGCGATGAAGAGTCTTCTGAAAAGAAGAATGTTTTTGTCTTATAATAAAATTGAAGCGTGATTTATGTTGTCTATATAATATAAAATATTTGGACTCTTGATCACCGGCCGTTCAAACTAATGACTCGTACAGAGAATTATGAAAGGAAAACGAAATTAGAAGAAAGAAACAAATTGAGCAGAATGTAATTTTCTTGACCCACTATAGCCAGCTCAAGTCAAGTCCAAGTAAACACAGATTAGCAACATTAAACAATATTTTATTGTATAATATAATGGTGAAAGATACACGTAAATGAAAAGTTGGCCATGTTGACAAATTCAAATGGGATCAAATTTGATAAATTTTCGAGGGATGGGCTTCTTTTGTATAAGAAAAAATTCCTATTTTCAAAATGAGGCTTTTAGTAGTTCCTAATCCAAAAAAGCAGTAAACTAAAATTTGAGCAAAGTCAATTGATAATGGATATTTTTACTTTGTGAGCTATATATCTTTTAGTCATCCTGTGCCAATTCTTTGCTATAATAATCCACACTTTGACGATTATACGACTACTTTGAGTCACATATATTCATTCGAAAAGGAACATCTTTTTGGGTCGATCGATAATGTATTAAATCCAACATATCGTCGTCGAAAGAGCTAAACTTCTTTTAATGAGCAGTAAGCATCCTTGAAAATGGGAAATTACAACAAAGCATTTTATGGTTTTTGGATGGTTATGTTTAAACATGAGTAGATTGCTTGGACGTGTACAGATGAAAGCTAAGTAGAAGAAATTATGAAAATGAGTGAATGGAAAGTGATTACCATATTAATTCATTGTGGTGACGTTGGCCTTTATCCCATTCCCATGCCTGCCCTCTTCTCTTTCACTAAAACATACCCTTTTGTAGCTTCTTATCCTCTCCAAAAACACATCTATTTTGGGCTTCCATTTTTCACCTGTAGTGGGGACCTTCCACACTATTTGTTTACATATAATTTCTCTACTTGTACATCTTATTTGCAATAGGATTGGTCATATCAAGTGTAAAAGAAAATATATATTAAATCGGATGCAATTGATCAATACCGATGACCACACCTAGGAGATCGAAATCCTATTAGTTATTTGATTTTTCGGTCGATAGAGCGATTCTAGTAATCCAAAGTAGTAAAGGCTTCCAAGTAAAACAATAGTTGTGAAGCCCTCGTGACTTTTGGACAAAATCCCTTCATTTTAAAGCTCAAATAAATGATCGTTTTCTTATTTTCCGAAATATATGTAAACGCTAGATTTTTGTAAGAATTAATTTCGAGACATCTTGCATAAGGTTTTATTTCATGAGATTTGCACAACTATCAGTTTATTAATTAAATTGCCTACTTCTTTTCTTCATTTTTCAAGTTCGAGTATTCTTTACAAATCAACAAATGTGGATAGTTTTCTCTATATTCATAACTGAGAACAACAAAGTAAGTTGGTGAAAATATTTGGATGGTAAAGAAAGAGTTACTTTTTGAAAAAAACACGAACCCTAATTTACTTTTTCTCTCTTTCCAGCTTGGCCAAACATGCTCAAAAAATCATATATATCATGAACCCCAATTTATTAGCCATATATCAATTTCCATAAAGGGAATAGCATCATAACACTGACACCCAAAAGTTTATTGGGAACATGCAAAGGAACAGATATGTTGGAAACTGATATATATCCCTTCCATTTGTACAGACCAAAATACCATTGCAAGTATGACAAGCCAAAACGTACTGGGACTACCAATTTATCCTCCCTTTATGCTACACAACAGTATAATATACTGCGTAGTCTTAGTGTGTGTGTGTGTGAAACAGAAAGAAATATTCTTAAATGTTCTCTCCATGATATCATATGAATTGTCCTGTATTGTTCTTTTTTTTGTATGGAAATTTAATGATTTGTGGGAAGACTGATTAAACTTGGGTTTAAATCTTGCATTTGGCGTACTGAAACATCCTATGTAGTTCATTACCTTTAATCATTGCCCTTTGCTTCTTGGAAAAACGAGCCTAACCAATTCTTGCATAGTTTGCTTCTAACTCATCGACTTTTACCAGAAGTTGATTACTTTTTTGTTGATCTTTTGAAATTAAAAAGATTGAATGCGAAATACGGTGAAGTAGCTCCCAACTGGTGGTGGAACTACTCATTTGATGGGTACCCCTATGGTTCTCATAAGTCATGATATCTACGATATTTTTGATGTATTATTCTTTTAAGTACACACATTAAGGAAACAGTGTTGTACACGATTATCTTATCACAGAAGATAGCTGAATTCATTTAGAGTACATGTAGAAATTGTCCAATTCTATGCATTTTGAAAGCAAAGCATAATTTTCTATTTCGTCCATAAATGGATTAAATAACACTTGATCATATTAAAAAAAATGACACTGCTGGAAAGAACAACAATTTAAGAGAGAAATTCTACTAAAAATTAAGAGAATATTACTACTAAATATAATTGTGGAGTGGAAACTCAGACAGAACTTTGACAATATTAATGATGAATTAATACGCATACATTTTTTCAAAATCCAACCTTAATTTACTAATCTACACTCCATTTGTAGATTACTAGATATTAGTGAAGAAAATGTTGGTAAATCCACAAGCAGCATCCCATTAATCACAAAATTTTAAAGGCTAAATCTTGTAATAAACACGTTAAAATCAAATACAAGATAATCTTTGGAAGTCTTAATCTAATTAGAGTAACCAAGCCTCAGCTCCAAGTCCAAATCCTCCTTTGCATGTTGTACTAAAACCCTGTTCAAATCCAGCTTAACTAGCTCTTTTGCCTTACAAATCCTAGGATCATTGCTTCTTGCAAATCCCACAAGATCGTCGACACGAAGTGAGGCTCCCTTCTTCTGATTCTTGCCTATATCCACTTCTAGAAGACTTGCAACGTAATCTCGCTGCCAATGCTGATCAGTGGCTGGAGCTGGTGTTGAAGAAAAATCAGTAAGAGAGGAATTACATTTCACATTGTAAGGTAAAAACCTAGTTGCAGATGATGTTGAAGAAAAACTAGGGTTAGGATTAGAATTGGTGTTGGGGTTTGAGTTTGGAGAATCCCATGAAGGAGATCTCATCCTAGCCCTATCTCTTCTATGAACATTCATATGACCCCCAAGAGCCTGTGCAGATTTGAACTCTTTCTTGCAAAAGCTGCATTTGTAGTTCCTTTGAGGCCATGAAAATCCACATGAAAGATCTTTCTCAAAACTTAAATTTGCAGTATCCAATTTTCCCTTAAATCTCTCACAATCCCACTTCAACTTCTCCATGAATTTCTCTTCAAAACAACAAGAAAAAGTAAGGAAAAGAAAAGCCCAGTTCAAAAGGAAAAACAAATACTACTCCCTTTTCAGATAGGGAGAAAAAAATGCCGATTTCTACAAAAAAAAGTGATTATGTGAAGGGTTGCTTTATAGGGAAGTTGGAGTCAAGTTTCTAAAATGTGTGCGTTGTATAAGTGCTACTGTTCAGCTGTAACTTGTAATATTACTAAAATTGGAGATTGCTTAAACAGTAAGTGGGGTTCCATTTTTGCCAACTGCGGGTATAATCTAGTGGATGGAATTATTAAGTGGCTTTAGACAAATCCTGCAGGGACACTCAATTTTATTGTAGTGACAGATGTATTAACTTTTTCAAAGAAATTATAGGGGATTTGAATGACTTCACTTTTTAAGATAGTGTTTGACAATATATGATAATAAAAATCAATTATACGTCTATACAAATTCAACAAATTTAGAATCGACTATCTAAATATGGTTTCATTCAGTCTACACAAAAAATCAAAACAATGAACAAGCCACTTCAATCGTGATATATGCGCCATTCTTAAAAATAAAAATCTTTATAAACATCTGTAAAACATATTTCAACCATTTAAGCATAGTTCTCTTATACTCACAACACCATCATACAAAGACAACTGACCAATTTAACAATATGAAAATATCAAATTGATCATATCCCATCTTGCTATAATAATGTGACAAAAAGTATCCCCCTCGTAAACATGCCTTCTAGCCGTGCACTAAAAATACTGTTTAAATCTAGACCCGTTCTTTGGTCAAGTCCCAAAAGAATTGAAGTTGGAAATGATATTCATGTCCCCATCCAGCCATGTCCTATAGAACCAAATTTGTCTACTTCAAGGCACAAGATATCACAATTCACAATCAAGTTTTCCATTTACTATTTTTTAGGAAATACACTGCAAAATCCATAACTATGGCCAGCTTCATAGGCTAGGTCTGTAACTCGTTGCATCACTACAAGTTTGCATTTTGTGATTGTGAATATAAAAGAAAGGAAAAGAAGCACTAGAAAGATACATAGAAAATCTTCAAAGCTAAATAATATCTCGATTTTTCAAAAGTGAACTTTGAACTACAAAACTTCTCCGGTTTTGGATGATTAGTTTGATCTTCCCACCTGGCTAAAAATAATCTGCTGTCCAATGCCTCTGATGATGATAACCAGCAGACAAGCACTTGGAGCAATACACAAATGGATTCCACGATAAATTTAAATTTTGTCAACCAATCTGAGCACACCTGTTTCTCATCCAGGCCAAATGGCATAACTTCCATCAAACAACACGGGGTTCCTTTACGGTTCATTCACGACATTAGTAAAACATACCCTTTTGGTTTTCCTCGCTAACATGAATGCAATTGCCAACATTTAGGTGGAAATTTGATTCAGAAGTAATCATTCTCTTGTGGCAATAAAAAGTTAAAGTCAGAGTTCTCACGGACTCTTCAAAATAGTTGGAGTACCCGTGTCAGACACAACACGACATGGGTATGGGTATGGGTATGTGTCGAATCCTCCAAGTTTTAACCGGACACTTCGTCGTTTTTGCTTCTTCCTCCTTCTTTTTCTTCTTTTTTCTTTTTTTTTTTTTCCTTCCTTTCCTTTCCCTTTTCTTCTTTTCCACTTTTGCTATCTATAAACATAGCGCTGTCGCCGAGAGGGTGGAGAAAGGCGGAGGCGCTAGGTTTTACCTTTTTTTCTTCCTCTTTCTTTTTTCTTTCCATTTTTTTCTTTTTTTTTCTCCTTCTTTCTCTCTCTGTATCAATGATTTATGGTTTTATTTGTATAAAATGAAAATGAGTTCCATATAGTGCTACTTAGTGCTTCACTAAGTCCAAATTACAATCAAGTTCCTCATTTTCTATTTTATATAACATTTAGTAATTTTCATAATTGAAAACTAAACCCTAAAATTCTATTTTATTCGTCTTAACCCTTTATTAAGTATCTATTTCCTTCATTGTGAATAATTAGTGTTGGTCTATTCAAAATGACATCTTGGATTAGTAAAAAAATTGAAGTTTGAAAGACATAACCACGTATCTGTGTCTAAAATTTGGACTCTTTTTAGTCATATCCCCGTATTCTACATTTTAGAATATAAAAGATCCGACACTTAAATACGTACCCGTACCCGAGTCTGAGCATCATAGCTCACGGATAAGTGGTGGTGGTTCAATGTCAGAAATATCAAATCGATCCATTGATTTGAAAGGTCGAGAATGGTATGCTGCATTTGCAATGGAGACATGAGATTAAGTTACTAACACCTGAAGAAAATAATTCAGATATAAAAATATATAAAATGCAACAGCATAAATATGATGTGATTGTGAAACATTTCATGTTCAACCTTGAGTCGTCATCCAGCAGGAAGGAACTGCTGATGGCATTGTTTGAATCTTCAGTCATCAACACCCTCATGTTAGATATAACCTGCGAATGAGAGTCAAAAAAGACAAAATTGCTGATCAATATACTCTGCCTCGTCAATCTCCATATACAAGTTTTCTAACATTGCATACAAAACATGAATTTTTAGCGGTGAAGAGATTATACATGTGAGTTAGTGGTGAAGAACATAAAAAAAGATTTATGTATGTGATCCCCGTCAAGAAGTGGGGAACATCCTATAATCTTGCCACCAGAACAATCATACGAAAAGTACCAAGGAGCAGTCACAATTTCTGATCATACTGTTCAAGACTATATTTAAATTAATGTGTTTTCCCTCTCTTATCATATTAAACTTTTAGAAAATATGGTTCCTCATGGTATCAAAGTAAGTAAACATCATGAGCTTAAATCTCGCCACAACCATTTATGAAAATTATGCACCTATTAGGTTTTTGGTAAAAATGAATCTGTCCTGCACGAGAGGGGAATGTTGAAGACTAAATTTAAATAAATAAATGTGTCCTCTCTCTAATTGTATAAGCTTTTAGATGGGGAGGTTTAATACGAGGTGAAGGTTACGTGCTAACTTCTTTATAGTGTGACTTGTATCAGGTACTACGTTCATAAAACACAGCATATTTATAAAACATTAATAAGAACTTACATCTTGGGATAGGCTGTGTGTGCCATATTTGTCATCCCAGTACATTGTGCTGATTCTGTAGAGCTGCTGAATACTGAGCACCCGTAGATTATAGAGAATTTGTGAGCAAGAAATATGTGGGTTCAGAGAGATGATTATTTAAGAAAAGTATTTGTAACTTCTTACGGGACATAAATCATGACTTATCTCAACCAGAGTCTTCTTTCGTTTCTGATGTATGACCTGTTCAGCAACCAGAAGGTTCAAAATGATTATGAGGCCTTACAACTTTGGACTAATGTATGGTTATATCCTTCACTTATTATTTCTTTCTTCTTAAANTACTACGTTCATAAAACACAGCATATTTATAAAACATTAATAAGAACTTACATCTTGGGATAGGCTGTGTGTGCCATATTTGTCATCCCAGTACATTGTGCTGATTCTGTAGAGCTGCTGAATACTGAGCACCCGTAGATTATAGAGAATTTGTGAGCAAGAAATATGTGGGTTCAGAGAGATGATTATTTAAGAAAAGTATTTGTAACTTCTTACGGGACATAAATCATGACTTATCTCAACCAGAGTCTTCTTTCGTTTCTGATGTATGACCTGTTCAGCAACCAGAAGGTTCAAAATGATTATGAGGCCTTACAACTTTGGACTAATGTATGGTTATATCCTTCACTTATTATTTCTTTCTTCTTAAAAGCTCAAGAACTTGTCAAAAACTTGCATGAATTGAGAAGTGTCAAAAGTGTGTATTCATTTAAGCCCCAAGGTCATGTTTGCTACGTAATACTTGACTAGACTAAACAATACAGTTCAACTTCTTTTTATTTATTTCTTAGTACTTCCAATGATATCCAGCCCTCCAAACCAAACATACCATAAAAAGAAAAAACTGCATTTTCCTAAACTAGCCTCACTCTGTAATATCAAATAATTAGCCAAATTTCTCGTTATACAATAACGCATTTACTTCATAAATTTGTTGCTTTCATGTACTATTTTTATCATTGCCCATTTGTTAGTTTCATGATTCAATCTATCTATGATGTGCATAGATACGTTGGGTAAACGATAAAAATTTATGTAGAAAATTTGCTCCGCAGACTATTTGAATAACACGAGCAATACGAACTGTAGAAATTGGAACCATACCAGAAATCCAATTGCTTGTCTTGTATGCTTGAGCTCATCCGAAAAGGAACCTGTATACTGGAATGCTTCCAATTTAGCAGGTATATTAAAAGCAGCCATTTCATAAAATCACTAAAATAAATAAATACCACTTCAGTCACCTTGTAACACCAATGTTCCAGTTCGGCTTATCCAGCCTTGACGTATTCACCATTGCTGAATGAGCAGCATTCTCGTCTTAGTAAAAGGATGTAACATGGAACACAACATTAGTGTCTTTGACTGATGGATGAGTGTCAATAGGGTATGCACATGAATACTTGCCTGAAATGTATTATCTGTTAAATAACTGCACATTAACAAAATATTTGAGTGAACACCTTCCGAACCAAAAATGAAGGTACCTGAAAATAGACACACAATAAATTATGTCAACTGCATACCAGAAATTGGACATAAATAAAGACAAAATGGATAATGTAGATATTACTCCAAACCAGATCAAGCAATATTTACTCCGCGGTCTCAATATATCACATGATATGATAAAAATACTTAAAGGGTGTTTGGTGGGGATTAAAATTAGATTTTTAGTAGATTGATATAAAAGTTTTTAAAATGTGTGGTTGAAAAGTTGTGGGACCATGAATGATGTGATTAATATTGATTGTTTGACTTTGACTTGGATTAAAACCAGATTTTAATTCGGACCAAACAGGGGCTTAATGTAGACAAACATACTGGAAAAAAGTTTTACCACATCATTGAGCTCCAATTATTATGGCGATATTGAGAAGTCACTCTTATTAAGGTACAACAAA
Source organism: Fraxinus nigra (assembly GCA_903798295.1). NCBI lineage: Eukaryota > Viridiplantae > Streptophyta > Magnoliopsida > Lamiales > Oleaceae > Fraxinus > Fraxinus nigra. The sequence goes on along the minus strand of CAIGRH010001623.1, from coordinate 2,585 downwards.
AATTCATCGCGATTCCCACTGGTAACAGACTAGTTCATGAAAAATTAGAAAACTGTACTTTAGTTTGGAGGTCGACCAAATGTGTATTTTTATGCACACATATTTCATCAAGTTCAACGCCAGAAAGACATATTACAATTGATAATGTAACTCTGCTGCATGATAATATATTGATTCCATCTATCAAAATTATGTCATTCAATAATTATGTCCAACACAATAAGAATTCAATGCCATAGATATGTTAAAGCACAAAGTGAAATAGTGATATCATTCTTACATGATTCGCTTTTAATATGTTCAAAAAATTCGCCAGGCTCTTTACAATTCCTTGCCAGTGAGCAATTAAAATCTCCTGTGCTGCAACATTTGCTAGTGCACAGGCTGTTCCTTCAATTAAGTTTGCTCTGGATATTCTTGGAGCCTATACCATTAAATTCCTATAAAGCGAGGTATTATATGAAAAATGACAACTGCACTCCATTGTCAGATTTTCTGAAATGTGTTGACTTGCTAAGAGCAATAAGAAATACCTGAATGCATAACCCCAGCAGTGGAGAAATTTCTTTTTTCAAATCATCACGTATCATTCCATGTAGTTTCTCCACATATGCCGTCAGCTGCTGTTTAAAATGTAACGCAGGGTACTTGGCTTCTACTTGGCATAAGGTACAGACAGAATCATCATTTATTAGAGAAAGATTAACGCCTTGAGGGGTGCTGCGGAAACTCTAGCATAAATGAGGTTAACACTTAAAAAATGTTTATGAAATACAACTATGAGTATGTTTGGCTAAGCTAAGTATTGGTTTTAAAGTAAATGAGTTTTAAAATAAGTAATTTTTAATTTATCGAAACTGAAATTGGTAGTAAGGTAAGAGTTCAAAAAAGTACATTTCCTTAAAAATCAGAAAAAAGTAACAAATGTAAACATGTTTGGAAGTGAAAATTTACTTAAAAGTAACTTCTTTTTAAGCTTAGCTAAAATATGACTTGAAATTTTCATTTACCCGAGTCATTCTCCCAAATAGAGTAGCTGATGGTGATCGCTGATGTTGTGGGGCTGCACCAGCAGCTCCTCCAGCTTTCGGTGTGAGTTGCAACACCAACGACAAAGTTGATTCATTGGATAACCAGTAAGCCAACACATCATTATTGTCTTTCTTCAGTTCAAAAGGTTATGCTAAATAAAACCAGCAATGCAAAATCCTAGAACATGTAATACTATGATTCATACCTCAATAGCAACACCAATGGTTTGTATTATCCTATCGAAAATGCTTGTTCTCTCAGCCTCAAATGAATGCCACTGCCGAAGTCATTTGTAAATAATGCAAGCAGCAACAAGTCTGCCTATAGAGAAGCCTAAATGCTGTGCAACACATCGTATGAGCTAATCTTGATACTCTTGTTTCTTCTCATTGAGTGATTTTTGAGGTCCATCGTCCATCTCTGATTGATATCTAGCATTCATTGAAGTACTATGCAAGTCCTATTACATTATTAATGCAGTCTATATAGATTTAATTGTATCTATTGTCTTTGATCTTTCAGCCCTCTGCACGTCCCAATATCAAAGAAGTTGTAACAAAATAACATGTTCACGAATGTATCTATTGAGACTATTAGTTCTACAATACCTGCAGAATTGACCTTGAACTTCCAGATTGCAATTTATTGTTCTGAGCCATGGCTAGAGCCTTCTGGCGAAGAACTTTATTTTCTGATTCTAAGCTGGTGAGCTTCTCTTCAAGCCCATTATAGGGATAAGATTTCCATTAACTGTACCGTGTGAAATGTTTACGCCGAAATTTCCATTTTGTAGCACAGAGATAAAAAGGATAATTAAGAAACCAAGTAGATTGGCCATCCAACTCTAATATAAGAGACATTATAGTTTCACGTTACTCGGAAATGACAGAGTAAATAAAATTGAAAACTCTGAAAGCGAAAAAATATGTACAAGACTAATAAGGAACAGATCTCAGAATTTCTGCATATTCATTCTCGAGGATTTACTAATGCATACCATTTTCAGAAGTACAACTAAACTTTAGTTAGAAGAGATTAATGAAGTAGAAATATTGCTTTCCCAGATGATAATGTACGAAAAGTTACGATGTAGTTTAAGGTTAGAAAATCACTTGGTATTAAATGATTTGAGTACTCAGAGAAGTTATTTAAGTAATATAATTTGAACAAGGAAATCCTAGCTTTCTCGTTCTCCCATACTAGTTTTTGACTTTTCTCCCTCGTCAATGGTGTTCACTACTGTTTCGATTAATCTTTTATTATACTGAATTTGATTATATTAATAATTAGTCTCAACAGTGGATTTCAGTTCTCTTTCCTCATGTACCATTATCCATATGCAGGATTCCAAATAGGATGGACTCACCTAAAGATGAACAAAACTATACGCGTAATTACGTTATGACTAAGCCTTTGGGAAGGTTACAATAAGAAGACCCTATACCTTATTTCTTATCTCGATACAACTAAGATTTCCAAGTATAGAATTTCACCATTTCTCACAAAAGCTCATTTGATCCAAAAAAGATGCTTTTGCCATATCCTTACTTTCT
>CAIGRH010001610.1:0-10143 GCA_903798295.1 Fraxinus nigra | reverse complement strand
ATTCGAGGGGAAAAGGCTCGTTGGGTGCTATACATAGTAAAAACTATTGGTAGTAGCTCTACGTGTCATACATGTGGCAGTTTCTTATTTGATGCATTAATGTTGTAGTTTTTCAATTACTTCATTGATCAAATAACAAAATGTTATGTGTATGTCTTTACGTAAGACGACTACCGATATTTTTCACTATAAATAACATTACTCTAAAAAGTCACAAGTGCTTGTTTGTTAAAATTTGCTAATATTTTATTATTTTTTTAATCAATCAAACTTCAATTGTATCACCTTATTTCATCAATTTTTATCAAAATCTATTAATTTTTTTTTTTTTGTATGAATTATATTAACTTTTGATACATCCATTTTTTTTCATATTTATTTAAGTCTACATGTATTTTGGTTAAAAATAATGCATGTATAGATAATGATATAAATTACTTTTGGACTAATAAAAACTCATTATCGATATAATAAATAATAATTTCTCTTATATGATTCTTGTCTCGAGAGTATTATTGTATAGGATTTTAATGTACCTTACAAGATTTGAAAATAACTTATCTTGTGAACTTATTATAGTAAGTTAATTCTTTCTTTATTTGTAAGCATTATTCCAATTTGATTGAAATACTTTAAATGTTAATTTAATCATTTTTCAATACGAGAGAGGATGACTTGTATTTAGGGGTGGAGCTAGAAATTTTTTTTAGTGGGTACAATTTAATCAATGTTGAACTCTAAGTTTTTTATCATGAATTTAACGATGATAAGAGTATAAAACAATATAATCACAATACTAAAAACGACATAGTTTATAAATACATATTTTCACATAGATGTGAAACCACTTTCTCACGACCAAACAGAGAAATTTGTGATGGTCTTTTTCAGCCGTAACGAGTCTAACGATAACTAAAATCCAGCAATAGGCAACAAGTTGCGAATCTTGTTAATCCACTTATCGTCGAACCTAAATTTTCCCGATAGAGCACAAAGGAATTCCGACAATGATATGCCTTACCCATCTCAAGCTTTACAACCACATTTCCTCTTGCCTTTTTATCTGTAAGAACTAAATATCCCCTGAGCCAAAGAGCATTATCACTATTCAATCTATCATTCACAACCCCACTCAGACTTGATGAGAACATTCTTGGTAATAAAATTCTAGCCTATTCTTTCATATCTTTGTAGCAATTTTATTAAATAGATAACAAAGACTAGTTGGTCCAAATTCACCTCAGTTCTGAGCATTTTCTTTCTTTGGAATCACTCATGTTAAAGTGGTAGTAATTCTTTGATCAAGCCTTTTCCCTGAAAAATTTCCTAAACATTAAGCTAATTAATTAGAAATAGCATTCCAACATTTTTGATAAAATAAAGTGGTACATCCATTCAGGCTAGCCACACTGTTTTTATCAATACAAAAGGCAGCCTATTTTATCTCCTCTAAATAAGGCATTTGATCAACATCACACTCTCCTGAGTTCTACTGCAGATGAATTTCATATGAATCACAAAATTGATACATGATTTTAAATAAAACACAAGACTCAATAAAAGATTAATTCGTGACTCATCTTGATTTTAGGTTCAAATGAAATCAAAATTACAAATAAAAAAAGAGAAACGAGAGGGATTTTGGGCTTCACCTTCTGAAAGAATCAATTGATTTTTGTTAGAATAAATTACTAGTTTATAGGATTATTAGTTAATTTGACTTATTCCTTGTTAGTGTATCACGTGGTGTGAACTACTTTCCTACTTTCCAGCTAAGAGTTTGTTGTAAGGCTATAAAGTTGAATCCAATGCTTAATAAAACATGCAAGTTATTCCCTCTGTTTGAATTATTGACCCATTTTTCTTTACAAACTGGTATCAGAGCCCTGCTGAACCTGATAAAAAAATAGAGAAAGCCGTAACTTTGAGTGACTTGCAGTAAGAGAGAAGATGATGAGTGAAGGAAATTTTGTCCAACCTGCAATACCACGTTTCGATGGTCATTATGACCATTGAAGCATGCGTATGGAAATTTTTTTGAGAAGTAAAGAGTATTGGATCCTAGTAGAGCATTATTGATTATTTTGCTGGAGTTATGTTAGTTGCTAGCAAAATGCGGGTCTATGGAAAGCAAATGATAGATGTTACAATAGTGGAAAATATTCTTAGATCTTTAACCGACAAATTTAACTATATAGTTTGTTCGATTGAAGACTCTAATGATGTTGATGTACTCACTACTGATGAACTGCAAAGTTCACTCATTGTGCATGAACAAAAATTCTACAGGAACAAAGGAGAAGAACAAGCTCTAAAAGTTACTGTTGATGGAAAAATTGGAGGAAAAGGGCATGACAGAGGCAATTTTAGAGGAAGAGGTAGAGGAAAATGGGGTCAAGATTTCAATAAAGACACATTTGATTGTTATAAGTGCCACTAACTTGGGCATTTTCAGTATGAATGTCCAACACAGGACAAGGAGGCAAACTATGCAGAAGAAGATGAACATGAAGAGATGCTATTAATGTCATACGTGGAGATGCATGAAGCGAAGCACAAGGATGTATGGTTTTTGGACTCGGGGTGCTCAAATCACATGTGTGGAGATAAGACATGTTCAGTGAATTTAATGAGAGTTTTACACAGCGAGTGAAGCTTTGAAACAACAACAAGATGACGGTGTATGGTAAAGGAAACATCAAATTACACTTGAATGGTTTTAACCATGTTATTTCAGAAGTCTTCTATGTTCCAAAATTGAAGAACACCCTCCTTAGTTTGGGATGACTATAGAAAAAAAGTCTAGCAATCCTAATTCATGTAGGAATGTGCAAAATCTACCATCCAGACAAGGGTTTGATCCTCCAAGCTAATATGACAGCAAATAGAATGTTCATCCTATTGGCTAGTATGCCAGAAAAGAAATCTGAATGTTTCTACACAAACTCATAAGACCTCTCTCATTTATGGCACTACAGATATGGTCACCTGAGCCACAAAGGTCTCAAAATCTTGCAAACTAAGAATATGGTATGTGGTAGCCTCATCTTCCTACAAGCACAGTGATTTGCACTGATTGTTTAATTGGCAAGCAACATTGAGATCCCATTCCCAAGAAGAGTGTATGGAGGGCTACAGAGAAGTTACAACTCATACATGCATATATTTGTAGTCCTATAACTTTTACCTCAAACAGTAAAAAGAGCTATTTTCTATGCTTTATCGACGATTTCAACAGAAAAGCATGGGTTTATTTTCTAGTTGATAAGTCGGAAGCTTTAAATTCATTTAGATGCTTTAAAAATCTTGTTGAGAAAGAGATGAGCACGTATATCAAGTGCTTATGAACTGACAGAGGGGGAGAATTCAATTCGGAGGAGTTATGCAAGAGGAGTGGCGTCAAAAGGCAGTTGTCCACAGCATACACTCCACAACAAAATGGAGTGGCCGAGAGAAAAAATAGAACTGTGATGAACATGGTTCGTTCTATACTTTCAAAAAAGAAGATTCCTAAAACCTTCTAGCCCGAGATAATGAATTGGACCATATATGTGTTGAACATGTGTCCTACATTGGCTGTCAAAAATATAACTCCAGAAGAAGCTTGGAGTGGTGTGAAATCTACAGTGGAGCATTTTCAGATTTTTGGGTGTGTTGCACATGTTCATGTACCAGATGCAAGAAGAACAAAGCTCGAAAATAAAAGCTTTAACCGTGTGCTTTTAGGGGTTAGTGAAGAATCTAAAGCTTACATGTTATATGATCATATTTCTAAAAATGTTGTAATTAGTAGAGATGTGGTATTTGAGGAAATTAAACAGTGGGAGTGGGATGCTAGCTATAAAGAGCATTTGTTGATAGATCTCTAATGGCGTGATGAAATTGACCCAGATATTGTAGAAAGTGATGAAGAAGTTAGTGAAAATAGTGGTGAAGCTGAGGAAACCACTGATAATGAAAGTAGTGGTGAAGCTAAGGAAACTGTTGATAATAAAGCTCCAATGGCAGTAATTACATCTCCTGATTATGTGAATGTAAGAAGGAATAGAAAGCTCCCTTTATGGATGGAATACTATGTTAGTGGCGAATGAGTAGAAATAGGAACATGTTAATCTTTCTTTGACAGCCACTACAAATCCAGTGAGTTTTGAAAAAGCAACAATGAGTTCAAAATGGAGGATGTCAATTGATCAACTCAATTGAGAAGAATCAAACTTGGAAACTCATAGACTTACCACTTGGTACCAAAAAGATTGGAGTCAAATGGATTTTCAAAACAAAGCTTAATGAGCTTGGTAAAGTAGACAAGTATAAAGCTCGTCTGGTAGATAAAGGCTATTCTCAACAGCAGGGAGTGGACTACGCTGAAGTGATTTCTCCAATAGCAAGAATGGATACAGTGAGAATTATAATAGTTCTTGCAGCACAAAGGAGTTGGAAAATATCTCAATTTGATGTAAAGTCCACATTTCTCCATGGTGAACTTAATGAGGATGTCTATGTGGAGCAACCAAGAAGATAAGAGAAGAAGAACTTAATGAGGATGTCTATGTGGAGCAACCAAGAAGATAAGAGAAGAAGGGAAGTGAAAACGAGGTTTACAAGTTGCATAAGGCTTTATATGGCCTAAAACAAGCTCCACGAGCCTGGTTCAGCCGTATTGAAGCCCATTTCATCAAAGAAGGGTTTGAAAAATGTCCTAATGAGCAGACTTTATTCATCATGTTGAACAGTAAAGGTAAAATCTTAATTGTGAGTATTTATGTAGATGATTTAATTTTTAATAGTGCTGATGATGTTTGATGTCAGAATTTAAAAGTTCAATGATGAAAGTGTTTGACACGATGGATTTGGGAAAATGAGGTTCTTTTTGGGCATTGAAGTAATACAAAAATCTGATAGCATTTTTATATGTCAAAGAAAATATGCCATGGAGGTTTTGAAACATTTTGGGATTTTTTATAAAAAGGGAGGGAAAGAAGAATTGCTAGCATTCACAAATAGTGACTATTCTGGTCATGTGAAAGACAGAAAAACACATCTGGCTATGTGTTCTTGCTGAGTTCTGGTGCAGTTTCATGGTCATCCAAGAAATAACCTATAGTTACTCTCTCAACCATAGAAGCAAAGTTTGTAGTAGCTGCAGCATGTGCTTGTCAGGCAGTTTAGATGAGAAGGGTATTGAAAAAGTTAGGCTATTTATAGGAAGGAAGTAGTGCTGTATTTTGTGATTATAGTTCCACTATTAAACTTTCAAGAAATCTAGTCATGCATGGGGTAAGCAAACACATTGATGTGCGTTTCCACTACTTAAGAGATCTCACTAAAGATGGTGAAGTTGAAATAATTCATTGCGGAACACAAGACCAAGTAACAGACTTAATGACCAAGCCTTTAAAACTGGATGCATTTCAATAACTCGGAGAGAATATTAGCGTATGTGAAGTCGCAGATGTAAACTAATTGCTTCAGAGCACTTAGTTTAAAGGAGGGATTGAAAGAGTCAATTGATTTCTGATCGACTTCTTCTTTACGACTTCACTGGTTTACGGTTCAGTCGTAAGTGGTTCACGCCTTTTTCTTCCAAAAAGGAATCGATGCTGCACTCAGCTAATGGTGTTGATGGAAGGAAGGCGAGACTGGTAGGCTTAGAGAGATGAGAGCGAGAGGGCGATAAATGGCCATGCACTGCCTTCGTCCATTCGTCTTGCTCTCGTTACAGATCGACAGATTAATGGCATAATAGGTGTTGGTGAGATATTGAAATATATTGGATTGGCCATTTGGGTTTACTCTTGGGTTGGGCCTCTAGTAGTTGTAGGCTAATAAAAAAAATTATTTGGTTGAGCTAAAAGTCCGGTACGGGCCTGTGCCTACATTTGTCCTTAATGGGTTCCGCCCTTGCTTGTATTTGCCATCCATCTAGGAAGAAATATAGATTTCATGCAATCTATTGTTTACTTTATCACTTTAACTATGTATGAAAAGTTCTAAATTCTTGAATGGTACTTATATTGCACTTGATCTGCAAGCACCCAATGTCCAAGACAAAAAATCAACGATCCTTAGCTTTCAAAAGGTTGCCTACAACGCAACTATTTATAAAGTTGACAACTAGTATATTCATCTCTAAGTCACTCAAAACCTTCTACATTATTATTCATAAGTGGATAATAGTGACAATGTGATTTTTACATGAGTGATCTTATTTTTCAATAAAACTTCTAACATACCACTTTGGCTACCTTGAAATATTAAAAGTGGTAATTACATCAAACCAGAATTTTTAAGATTCAACTTAAAAAATTATATATAAAGTTTGATTATACAAAAACCAGATATTATTAATACCATCAAAATTCATCACAACCTTAATTATTCTACCCTCTCATTTCTCTCTCTACATCTCTCAATACCCATCTATCTCTATATATCTCTCACGATAGTTGGCACCCCATTTCCTTTCTCCATACCTATCTCTCTTTCTCACACATCACATCAACCGACATCTCCTTCCCACCCGCCACTTCATCATTGGTAACTAGTGTTGGGGCATTGCAGCTCGAATCTTCCAAGTAGGGGTGGACAAAAACCGATCGAACCCGACGAACCGAACCAAACCAACCGGGTTGTGTCAGTTCTTTTTTCACTTTTTTAGTGGGTTCGGGTTCTGACTTTAATTGGAGTGTCGGGTTGGGTTGGGTTATGGGTTACCCACCCAACCTGACCAAAAACCGCTCAACCCAAAAAATTGATATAAGAGTAAGACATATATATATATATATATATATATATATATATATATTTCATCAATNATTCTACCCTCTCATTTCTCTCTCTACATCTCTCAATACCCATCTATCTCTATATATCTCTCACGATAGTTGGCACCCCATTTCCTTTCTCCATACCTATCTCTCTTTCTCACACATCACATCAACCGACATCTCCTTCCCACCCGCCACTTCATCATTGGTAACTAGTGTTGGGGCATTGCAGCTCGAATCTTCCAAGTAGGGGTGGACAAAAACCGATCGAACCCGACGAACCGAACCAAACCAACCGGGTTGTGTCAGTTCTTTTTTCACTTTTTTAGTGGGTTCGGGTTCTGACTTTAATTGGAGTGTCGGGTTGGGTTGGGTTATGGGTTACCCACCCAACCTGACCAAAAACCGCTCAACCCAAAAAATTGATATAAGAGTAAGACATATATATATATATATATATATATATATATATATATTTCATCCCTTTGAATATTTTAATATTGAGTCACAAGAAATTAAATAAAAGACAGAGAGATTAAGGTCATTAATTTTGGGCTTAATCTTTATTACATAACAGAGCATGCATTTAGATTATCATCACTAAACATGAGGGTGTATTGTTCTTCAACTGGATTAAGAGTGGCAACTGCTGGATCATCAGTGCCTCTAACATAATTTGGAGGTGCCTTTTTGTCAAGCTCCAACAAAAGAAGGTCGGTAAGGGCCTAAGTGTGAGCTATCATGCTAATTATGAGAATTAGACATGAAGAAATATATAATGATAATTGTTACATTTTACTGCAGATAGTGCCTACTTGACTTTAAGTACACAGCCTTCACAATCCATTCTGACTTTGAGAGATACAATATTCATCTACTTCTTTTTCTTGTCATTTTTAACACTGCTTAGCAGATAGACAAGAACTCCATAGTGCCCAAAACCCCCATTTTCTTCTTGTTTTGTATGAAAACTATATCCCAAACCGACCAACCCAATCCAACCTGACCGACACATAATTAGGTTGAGTTGGGCTGGGTTGGGTTTCAACATTTACATGGGTTGGGTTGGATTTCGAATAATCCGACAATGTTGGGTTAGGTTTGGGTTGAGGCAAAAATCGACCCAACCCAACCCACGCCCACCCCTACTTCCAAGAACTGCTGCGAAATCGCAATGTTTGGTTCTTCCGGCGTCCAGTTCCTAGCTACCATCTTCATCGGGTTCTCTGATTTTTGGATCTTATTTTTGGTGTTTGGTTGGTGTTGGTTGTGATGTTGGCACATTATTTGATTCTTCCAGCATCTCGTTCCCAAACCATCATCTTCATCTCGTGTTTGGTGATGGCAATATTGGCAAAGTATTTCCAGGCGGTGCGCCTTCTCAATCGTACTAGAAATCTGGTTTGGCTGTTGCTTTTGGGTGTTGATGGCGTGGAGGTGGCAGTGGTGTCGTGCTTGTGGTGGCTGGTTGGTGGGGACACCATGGTAATGGAGACATCGGTGGAGTTGTTCTAAGATGTGCGCCTTCTCAAGTTTGGCTGTTGTTTTTTTGTTGGTAGTAGTGTGGAGGTGGTGATGGTGCCATGGTTGTGGTGGTTTATTGGGGGTGGTGGAGGCATCGGGGTGATGGCGACAGCGACGGAGTGGTTTTCTTGGATCTGTTGGTAGCGGTAGTTTTTATTGGAGGCATTGGTGGTGGATATGGCGGTTGGGGTGATTTTTGTTGGGTTTGTTGGCAGTGGATCTAGCAATGGCAATGGTGGTTTTGTAGTTGAAAATGGTGGTTTGTTGGTGGTTGTGGTGGTGAGATGGTGATGATTTTGAAGTTGAAAATGGTAGTTCGGTGGTAGTGGTGGCGGCGAGGCTACATTGCTTTCGGCTATGTCATGGTGGATTGGGATGGGTGGGGTAGGTAGTGGGATTAATAGTGTTTGTAACCAATTATTGAGATTGTAACCAATAAAAATTGCGATCGATAACCCGTGACCATTAAATAATAGGTGACCTAAAAACTTGAGTTGTAACTTATAAAGTTTGTGATTTGTGACCGATAAATAAATTATGATCTATAAATATTATGATTTGTGACAGATGAACAAATTATGATATATAAAATTTTTAAGTTGTGACCAATGATTCGAAAGGTTGGGACCGAAAATTAATTTGTGATATTTTGTAACTAAAATAAGTCGTGACTTGTAAAATTTGTGACCTTTTGATAAATTTATTATCGATAAATAAATTGTGACCTATAAAATATTTGATTTGTGATTGTGAAATAATTTGTAACTTATAATTTGTTTATTGTGACCGAAAAATAATTTGCGACCAAATAATTTATAATTTGTGATCAAATTGTATAGAATTGAGACCTTAATATATTTAATTAATAAAATATATGTTTAATTAATTAGTTTATAAATTAAATTAAAAAATATCTGATTTTTGTAGTTTAAACTTTGTTTCTTAGTTTTGAAATGTGTCATATTTAATCTCTTATATGAATTGTTTCCATATTCAAATGATGAGAATAATTCAATTACTTTCTACTACATTCTTATGTGGACTTATGAAGTGAAAATTATTAACTTTTTATGTATTTGTTACGAGCCATAATAAAATCAATATGATTTAACAATTATTATTAAGACTAGTCAGCAAATAAGAGGGTTTCAAGGGTTGAAGGCTCCAAAAAAATTCACCCTTCATACTGCGTACACTCAATAAAACAATAACTAAGACGTGTGTAGAATCTACCCACACGTAGTTAAAATAATTTCTTCCTCCACTCAATAATACCTTGATGAAACTTATCAAATCACATTATTTTGCTTTGTCTCTTGCACTTAGGGGTGGTAAAGGGTTGAACTAGCTATTTCAACGAGCCGAGTCGAGCCCAAGCCGGGAAAAAAAAGCTCGGGCTCGGCTCGAACTTTTTTGGGCCGAGCTTTTTTGGCCCCGAGCCGAGCCGAGCCCGACCAAAAAAATGAGGCTCGGCCCGAGCTTTCAGCTTTTTTGGGCCAAGCCGAATTTTTTTTTAAATCTAAATTTTTTACTTAAAGAATTTAAAATTTGTACACTTTATACATGTTATAAATTAAATAAATTATAAAAGGTTAAACCCTCCTCCTTTATCCCGGCTTGGGACTGACTACAATTATAGAAGGCGGAGTTAAAATTGTACACGAATAAAATATTTTGTGTACAATTTTTCTTGAAACAAAAAATAAAAAATAACGTATTTTTGGAAACTAATCAATTTAAAAACTTACAATATCTTATGCTTGAATCTGCTGTAACTCTTCGACCATTATATTGTCAACTTGTTCTTGAAGACGTAATTCGTGCCCCCATCCTTCAAACATATTAAAACCTC
>CAIGRH010001599.1:722-14838 GCA_903798295.1 Fraxinus nigra | reverse complement strand
CCAGCAACAAAATCACTGTTTCAAACATCGCAGTCAACGTTATCATCACCACCACTATACCAATATCGATGCCTCCATCGCACCCCACCATAACCCCAATCCACCACACCCACCACCAAAACAACAGGACCCCGCCACCGCCACCGCCACCGCCACCACCCATCCAGAACCACCTCCCTGCCAAAACACATAACCACCTCACCACCACCACCCCATCAAAACACATAGAACCACCGTACCATACCAAAACACACATACCACCGCAACCGCATCCAAATCGGAGAAAAAAACACTCCAGATCAAAACCACCGTACCCAAAATTGCCGCAAACCGCATCCAAAATCGCCGCACACCTCGCACAAATCACAAACCTCCACCACCGCACACCACTACCAGCAGCACTACGTCCGTCGCCACCTCAGCAGTCGCGCTGCATCCACACCAATTTCAGCCTCCTCCACCTGATTTTCATCAGCACCACCCTCTGCTCCCACTTATCGCTCTTCGACGTAGGCGGCGGCGACGAGAAGAAGAGAGAGGCGATAGAGAAAGAACAGGAAAGGTGAGAGGCGAGAGATGAGAGAGTAGGAGAGGCGAGAGATGATAAATGATTTTTTTATTTTTGGGGTTTGGGTAATTATAATTTAGATAGAAGTTAATTAATATTTAATATTTAAAATGAAATACTTGATTTTTGTATTAATAAACTCCAAACCTGATTTTTGAATTGAAAATTTTAAAACCATGGCTAGGCGTANCACCCTCTGCTCCCACTTATCGCTCTTCGACGTAGGCGGCGGCGACGAGAAGAAGAGAGAGGCGATAGAGAAAGAACAGGAAAGGTGAGAGGCGAGAGATGAGAGAGTAGGAGAGGCGAGAGATGATAAATGATTTTTTTATTTTTGGGGTTTGGGTAATTATAATTTAGATAGAAATTAATTAATATTTAATATTTAATATTTAAAATGAAATATCTGATTTTTATATAAATAAACTTCAAACCTGATTTTTGAATTGAAAATTTTAAAACCAGGGCTAGGTGTAATTTCCTCATTGATTAATACCTTGATAACTAATTAAATAATTTAAAAACATAATTAATACGTTATAAAATCTCCAAACCCCATCCCACCGAATCATGCTACATGTACATCATTGTTTACACCTAGTTTGACATTCTAGCTAGTGAGTTGACAGATTTCTGAACATTGATTTTAACAACATTTTTTTCAAACAAAAGCTAAGTTTTTTACATATATGAGTGTCAAACAAGATGTACATATTTGAATGTACAAATAGCTTAATTCATCCCCAAATCCCCCAATATATATCTTTCATTAGACCGTCAAAGCAAAGAATTAGGAGGTACCACATTATAATCAAATTTTGCACACTCTCTACCTCATTTCTCTCCATTAATGATGAGAAAGTGAAGCAGATATTCAAGAGAAAAATGGTAAGCAATTGTCAAGATTTCTAGGACAAAAAAGTTCAGGCATTTCGTCTTCAACACTTGAACACTGTCATGCCTTCCAATACGATCAAAGAAGTGCTCTTCGACCTCTATCTTTTTCTCATAGTCTACACATGGTACCATTGAGAGGTTCGCGGACACACCTAATGTCATGATGTCATCGGAAGACCCAACTACTAGCATTTGATGCGATTTCAACATCCGTTCCAGCCCTCCTCTCTTTAATACATATGGTTTAGTCTTAGTTTCGTTTTTTTCCCAAAGATTTTGATACTTTCATATAAAAAAAAAAATTCACGTGCAATCGAAGTTCGTGTCCAGTTTGTAGATATGAGTTGCCTAGTGATAGTAATAACTATGGTAATAGCAATAGTGACCCAAGTGAAGTGCACAGAGGATCAAACGAGGTAGGGAATGGTGATGATGTTGTTGGATTGACGATATGGTGATTGCTTGGTGGTGGGTTTGCTGTGGAGCCAACTTTCGAGAGGAAGGAGGGATGGGGGAAAGTAGTAGTGATGGATGGTGGGCTTAATAGTAATGGCGTTCCACGAATTTGTTCACTCTATTAATTAGAGAATTATTGTATATTGGACGTGAGCTATAAATATAGATCATCCTTAGCCATTCAATTAGACTATTTGTGTAATGTGTTGGATAATCACTTTTTTCAGATTACTAATTTGATGAAATACTATGTTGAAAAGGAGTCATAATGAGGCATGGTCTCATTTATTTATCAAAAGAGGCGCCCATTTTGAAGCCACAATTAATTTTCCTTGATACCTTACACAATGCATGAAACGATCCTTGAACAATCATAGATTAGTCTGAAAATCATTAATAAAGATCAATATGGTTGACTACGTTCACGTTCCCCTTTTGTAGTTTTTGTGGAAGGTTGAATTATTAACATGAAATTAATTTGTCACTTTCTTGAATTTCCAGCACTTTTTTGAATTCATGTCACTCTATAAGGTTTTGATTTATGTTTTGTCAATTTTTTGATAATGTCACTTTTTTAAAAAAAAAAATTGTCATTTTTTTTTTAAAATCTTCACTTTTTTTGAGTAACAAACATCAATTTTAATAAAAGTAGCATTGTATGTCATTTTTTTTAATAAAAATGTGACTTAATTCTATACGTTATTTTTTTACTTCCAAAATACTTTTTATATGATTTTTTAAAAAAAATAATCTAATTTTAAGGATATTTTTGTAAGTTGCTCTATATTTTTCATCCCCAATTATAAAAACTTGGACTACCACTGTACCACTGCCAACTAGTAATAAATAGTATCATTTTTCGTGATTTCTTCCAAGCCCATTATTTCTATTTCAAATTTTCAACTCTTCGCTACAATTAAGGAGCTAGAAGCTAGAATACTGCAGCTACTTTCAATTATCAAATCTTCAATGCAATTAACTGAGCTACTCTATAGACATTTTGATGAAGCCCGGGCTCTACAACACTGCAGCGACTTTTGGCCTTCAATTTTCGTTACTTTTTTTCTTGAAATTTTCGTTACTTTTTGTAGTGACAAATATCGCATTTTAATAGAAGTGACATTGTAAATAAAAAGTGAGACTTATATTAAAAAGGTGACACCGTGTCACTTTTTATATATAAAAAGTGATACTTAATTTTACAAAGTATTTTTTACTTCCAAATACTAAGACTTTCAAATTTATGAGTATTTTTGTAAGTTGAGGCCCATTTAGTGTAATATCTTTCCAATATTTTCATCTTTCTCAAATATTGCAAGTTAGTCCTTGAGTTCATCAATTGTGCAACCAATGTCCTTCTCAAATTCTAACTTGTGGAATTTGATCCCAAAATTATAAATTTCATTCAATTTTGTCCTTTCCAATTTCTAAGAAACGAGTCCAAGTTGTGAAAATGTAACAGTAATTTCTTGACCAAGACTTCTAGTGATTGGGAAGTTTCACTAATTAATTATTCAATATTTGATTTTTGTGAATTAATTTTACCTAGTTGAACCAATGTTAGGATTCCTTTGGTAGAACTTCAACTTTGCAACTATTTCTTGTAGAAGAACTTTTGCGAAAGTTTCATTAGATTAGCTTTTTCAAAAAACTATTTTAATCGGACAAATCACTTATAGAAAATTATCCAAATATGTTTAAAATTATTTTAATGAGTAATATTATTTATTATTATAATGATGAAATATCGATCATGTGACAATTTAGGTAAAATAATGTGATATAACAATTAAATTTTCATGAGAGAGGGGGGATTAAACTGTCATATCTATTATTCCACTTAAGTTGTTATATCACTGATATTCTATCATAAATAATAAAATTCTTATTTAATACATTTTGAAAATGTAATAGAGATTCATGACCAAGACTTCTACCAATTTTGACTGGCTCAAACTCTATCATTAACTATTAAGTCCTTGTTTGTTCATCAATATTTTAAAAATACATTTTCTCTCTTATTTTTAACCACATATTCTGAAATAAAATAATTTTACACCCAAATTCAAAAAAAAATTCTTATTTTTTAATCACACATTTTCTATCAAATCACTATTTCAAAATGCATTTTTGGAAAAAAAAAAATGGGGCTCAAACATGCTCTAAGAATGACTACTAATTTCAAACAAATTTATCATTTTTTTCCTACAAGCTCACTCTATATATAGCCCAACCAGTTGGTCTCTTATACAATATAGCTAGTATCCCTCCATTCTAAACATGGGTTTCTTAAAATCAATCTCCATTTCCATTTTCATTTTTTCTCTTGCTTCCCTTTCCTTCCACTACACTCGTGCAGCTACATTTAGAATTCGTAACAATTGTCCCTTCACAGTCTGGGCTGCCGCTGTACCCGGTGGAGGCACGAAGCTCAACAATGGCCAAACTTGGACCATCAACCCTGGTGCGGGCACTAAAGGGGCCCGAATTTGGGCTAGAACAGGTTGCAGCTTCGATGGCTCCGGCCGTGGTCGTTGTCAAACAGGAGATTGTAATGGGCTACTTCAGTGTCAAGCCTATGGTGCACCACCTAACACTCTAGCTGAATATGCCCTCAACCAATTCAATAACTTGGACTTCTTCGATATATCCCTTGTTGACGGGTTTAACGTGCCAATGGATTTTAGTCCTACCGGTGGTTGTGCTCGTGGAATTCGTTGCACTGCCGACATCAATGGCCAGTGTCCGAATCAGTTGAAGGCACCCGGCGGCTGTAACAACCCATGCACGGTATTCAAGACAGACCAATACTGTTGCAACTCTGGCAACTGTGGCCCCACAAACTACTCTAAGTTTTTCAAGAATAGGTGCCCCGATGCATATAGTTACCCTAAAGATGATCAGACTAGCACATTTACTTGTCCCGGGGGAACTAATTATCAAGTGGTCTTTTGCCCTTGAAGCAGTAGCATTTTCATTGTAATAAAATTACTATAAGATGAATAAGTGAAAAATAATATTTAAATTCTTCTATGGGAGAACTCAACTTGGCTGCCATCAAGTGCAAATGCTGGAAGATTTTTACATATGTATTACAATATCCCTATTATGAACTATATAGTATCTCTCTTTTCAATAAGAAGTATAATCCCTTTCGTGCTTGAGAAAGGAATTATAATTTAGTTATTGTCTGATATCTCATGGTGAATTGGAAAAGACTGTGCACTCGAAACAGTCCTTAATTTTTTTTTATCAAAATGATAAATATTAAAAAAAAAAATCATAAATTTAGAATAAAATTCTTTCTGAGATCAATCCAGCATGTTTGGCTAAATTTTAAAGTAAGTCAAATTTAGTTTGGAACTAATTTATATTTCTAAAAATGTTTATATGCATTGCTATTTTAATATTTACGAGTAAAAATTTAATATTATGACTGTAAAATAAATAAATAAACTTTTTTTGTTACAAGATTACTTATTTTCAACTATAACTTACAAAATCATTATTTATTTTAGGCTTTACGTACAAGTGTTTTGTAACTAAATGAATACAAAAAATCATTCTGTTCAACCATTTATATTTATAATGCTAGCTGGTTCAAACTTTTGTAACCAAAGAAATCTTTGATATGAATATTTCTAATGAATTATAATCAATTCTTGAACTATGTTAGTATGTTTTATAGGCATTTTGAATTCATCAGAGTTCATTAATTCCTTAAGAAAAATGAAAATGTTAGGCTTAATAGAATAGAATTTTGTGTTTCACTTGAAAATATGCAACATTCTTCTTGACTGGTAAATTAATTTCTAATTCAGTAATGCCACATCAACATTGACAAATATTTATAGGAGGGAATTATTTAGATTTTTTATTTGGATCCAAGAGCCCACATTAGCATTTTGACCATCGAATTGTTACTTCGAAAGTTATTTAGCATGGATTTTCATTGAAGGGAATTTGAGGTTTTGAGCACGAAGAAGTTTTTAGATAATTAATTTTTCTAAATTGCATTCGTAGTTTCCAAAAGGATGCTAAATTATTGTGCGGATCTTTAACTACTTTCATTTGTCATTGTTGTAGGTTAAATCTCGGCTACGCAATAGAGGAGTACCTTGGATGAAATCTTGTCTGCACAATGTTGTGGACATATATAGACTTTTCAAATGCCATGGAAAAAATGATGAGATGATTATGATAATGAGTAAAGGTTATGGACCTTTCATTCGATTAAAATGGGGTGGAGTTATTAAAAACTGTGGTGTGAAATATTTGCCTTTTTATATTTTACCGACTAAAGAGAATTTCCATAAACTTTCCCTAAATATTTATTAGGGATAATTGCTGTTGAGTCCCCAAACCTTTCAAATAGTGACAAACTTTTTCTAACCTTTCCGTCGTTATAGTCGTCATCTTAAACCTTTCAAATCATAACAGTTGAGACCCTAATGGACGGTTTCTATCCAATATGTCATTAGTTGACTCAAAAAATTATTTTTGACTACATTTTAATCAATTTTAAAAGGGCAAACAGCCATTTAATATTTTTTCCATAAAATAATTAAAGGCTTAAATCAAAAATCCATTAAAATTAAAATAAAATAAAAAGGGAAAAATTATCTTCTTCATCAACCTCAACCCCCATCCCACCCCAATCCCCTCAACCCTAAATCAGAAATTTGCCACCGACCACCATCGTCGCAATCGCCATGCAAATCCAACAAGTCAACATATCGTATAATGTGCGATAGCCTCAAGAGCGACTACCAATTGTGCGAAGAGCTTGTCCGTGGTAAATTCGGCGTAGTCTACCGCTGCTTCTCTCCATTTTCCGGCAAATCTTTTGCCTACAAATCCATACATAAGAATTCCCTTTCTGACGATTCCATCGACCTTCAATGCCTAGACAATGAGCCCAAGATTCTTCAGCTCCTTTATGCATGTCTCAATATCATTCAGCTATAAAAGATCTATTAAGATGATGATTATCTACATATGGTGATGGATTTGTGCGATATAGGATATTTGTACGATTGGGTTTCATTGGGAATGCCGTCGTTCACCGAACATGAAGCAGTAGCGGTTTTGAAGCACCTGATGATTGCTATTAGTTGTTGCCATCACTTGGGGTTTCCCATAGAGACATCAATGAATATCTTTGAAAATACATTATTGATTACCCATACCAAATCACACAATTCCAAACGGTATGTTGGGGTTGTTAGAGGTATAATTAAAGTTGTCAAAAGTTCTTAGTTAATAAATCCTATTATTTAGGACGCGTGGGTAGAGTCTGACCATTTCCTTAGCCATTTACCATGTGGGTTGTTTAACGAGAGTTGTTTGTTTCCAATTTCATCCCTTTGTAAGGCTTATATAAGCCAACATCTTATTTTGAATTCAATAACATTCATTCAGATATTTTTCTGAAATTGCTTTGTGCTTAGAGTTTACAACAATTTTGTATCAGAGCTCCATCACGGGGGCATATTGTGAGAGAAAAGAAACCACAGTTTCTTAAGAAGAGAGAAAATCGAAGTACGGCAGCTGAAAATAATTTCGTTCAACTTGTAATTCCTAAGTTTGATGGCTATTACGATCATTGGTCCATGCTTATGGAGAATTTTCTTTGTTCAAAGGAGTATTGGAGTTTGGTGGAGACTGGAGTCCCTGCTGCAGAAAAAGGAGTGGAGATTACTGAAGCACAAAAAAATCAATTGCAGACCAGAAGCTTAAAGACTTGAAGGTCAAGAATTATCTGTTCCAAGCCATTGATCGAACCATTATGGAGACGATCCTCAATAGAAACGCTGCTAAAAACATTTGGGACTCTATGAAGCAGAAGTACCAGGGTTCCACAAGAGTCAAAAGGGCACAGCTCCAACTCTTCGGAAGGAGTTTGAGGTTCTACAGATGAAAAAAGGTGAGAATGTTGATGCATACTTTGCTCGAACACTCATCATAGCAAACAAGATGAAGATTCATGGTAAAAACATGCAGCAAGTGGTGATCGTTGAAAAGATCTTGAGATCAATGACCTCAAGGTTCGACTATGTTGGATGTTAGATTGAAGAGTCTAATAACTTAGACACCTTAACCATTGATGAGTTGCAAAGCAACTTACTGGTACATGAGCATAGGATGAACGAGCATGGAAGAGATGAGTAGGCATTAAAGGTGACCTACGATGATAGAATTGGTGGAAGAGGAGGTGGTCGAGCTCGTGGAGTTTTTCGAGGAAGAGGCAGACAAGCATTCAACAACGCTATAGTTAAGTGTTATAAGTGTCATCAATTAGGGCAATTTCAATATAAGTGTCCTAAATGGGAAAAAGAAGCGAATTATGCTGAGCTTGAGGAGAAAGAAGAAATGTTACTGATGTCATAAGTGGAGCTTAATCAATCAAGGAGAAAAGATGTCTGGTTTCTTGACTTTGGGTGTAGCAATCATATGTGTGCAAATAAGGAGTGGTTTTCAGATCTTGATGAGGAATTTCGAAAATTTGTGAAGCTCGGGAATAATTCTAAGATGGCTGTGGTGGGAAAGGGTAACATTAGGTTGCAAATTGTTGGAGTTACTCAGGTAATCACTGATGTTTTCTATATACCTGAGTTGAAAAATAACTTATTAAGTGTTGGACAATTGCAAGAAAGAGGTGTAGCTATTTTGATACAACACGGAGTATGTAGAGTCTATCATCCCAAGAAAGGGCTTATTATGCAAACAGCAATGTCCACAAACAAGATTTTCATATTGCTTGCAAGAATTCTACTGAAAGCTCCCATTTGCTTCCCAACAATTCTTGAAGACAATAATATGGGCATCTAAGTTTCAAAGGTCTGAGAACATTGCAATATAAGCAAATGGTAAGAGTGTTACCACAATTGAATGCACCATCCAAAATATGCACTGATTGCATGGTGGGGAAAGCAACACATGGATGCAATTCTAAAGAGGAGTTTATGGAGAGCATCACACAGACTGTAGTTGGTCATGCTGACATCTGCGGACCTATCAAACCTATTTTCAATGGTAAGAAGACGTATTTTATAAGCTTTATTGATGATTACAGTCGGTAGGTGTAGATATATTTTCTTGCTGAAAAATCTAAAGTTTTTACTATCTTCAAGAATTATAAAAACTTTGTTGAGAAAGAGACAAGAGTTTTTATTCATTGTCTACGCACAGATAGGGATGGAGAGTTCATCTCTCACGAGTTCAATGTCTTTTGCAAAGCTAATGGTATTAGCAGGTAGCTCACTGCAGCCTACACTCCCCCAACAAAATGGAGTGGCCGAGCGAAAGAATGGGACAATCATGAATATGGTTAGAAGGATTTTATCAAAGAAGCAAGTTCCAAAAAATTTCTGGCATGAAGCAGTAAATTGGACATTGCATGTTCTCAATAGAAATCCTACATTGGCAATGAAAGATATGACTCCTGAAGAGGCTTGGAGTGGTGTCAAACCCAATGTTGATTATTTTCGGGTTTTTGGATGCATTGGCCATGTTCATGTGTCAGACAGTAAGAGAAAGAAACTGGATGATAAGAGTTTTCAGTGTGTGCTGCTAGGGATGAGTGAAGAGTCTAAAGCATATAGACTTTATGATTCAACGTCCAAGAAGATAGTTGTAAGCAGAGATATGATTTTTGAAGAAAATGAGTGCTGGGATTGGGGAAGAAGTAATGAAGAAGCAATACTTGATATCATCGAATGGGGAGATAGTAATGAAGAAGGAAGTGAACATGATCAAAGTGAAGAAGAATCTGAAGATGAGGTGGTAGCAAAAGAAGAAAGAAGAAAGGTTGGCTTACCTTCGAGTCGCCTGGAGAGAATTATCCAACATCTGAAGAAAGCTCACCAGAAGGGAAGAACAAAAGAGTACCGTTCTGGATGGAAGATTATGTGAGTGGGGGAAAATTTTCAGAAGAATAAGTTGAGCACAACAATTTAGTTCTATTTACCTCAACTTCAGAGTTCCAAGTGGAGAGCTGCAATGGACTTGGAGATAGAAACAATCGAAAAAAATGGGACTTGGGAGCTGACAGATTTGCCTAAAGGAATGAAGAAGATTGGAGTAAAGTGGGTTTTCAAAACTAAACTCAACGAAAATGGCAATGTTGACAAGTATAAGGCTCGGTTGGTGGCGAAAGGGTATGCACAGTAGCATGTCATAGATTATATTGAGGTATTTGTGCTTGTGGCTAGGTGGGATACGATTTGAATGATAATTGCTTTAGCAGCTCGATGGAGTGTGTATCAGCTTGACGTCAAAAGCACTTTCTTGCATGGAGAGCTAAATGAAGTAGTGTTTGTTGAGCAACCACAGGGTTATGAGAAAAAAGGTGAAGAGTATAAAGTGTACAAATTGAAGAAGCAATTGTATGGCCTTAAACAAGCCCCTCGTGCATGGTACAGTCGTATTGAAGCATATTTTGTCAAAGAAGGATTTGAGAGGTGCAACTGTGAACACGCCTTATTCATAAAAAATGGGAGATGGAGGTAAAATTTTGATTGTTAGCTTATATGTTGATGATCTAATTTTTACTGGTAATGGTGAGAGTATGTTTGTTAAGTTTAAGAATTCTATGAAACTTGAATTTGATATGATTGATTTGCGAAAGATGAAATATTTTCTCAGTGTGGAGGTTTTACAAAATCCCGAAGGCATTTATATTAGTCAAAGAAAGTACGCAAAAGATGTTTTGGAGAGGTTTAGGATGGAGAAGAGTACTAGTGTGAAGAATCATATTGTTCCTGGCATTAGACTAATGAAGGATGAAGAAGGATCCAAGGTGAATGCTACCATGTACAAACAATTGGTCGGAAGTCTTATGTATCTAACTACAACAAGGCCAGACTTAATGTATGTGGTGTCTCTCATTAGCAGATTCATGGCAAGTCCAACTGAGTTGCATTTGCAAGCTGCGAAAAGGGTGTTAAGATACTTGGAAGGTACTGTGGATTTATGAGTCTTTTATCGAAAGAAAGGTAATGGAAAGTTGATGGCATATACATACATTGATTATACAGGAGATGTAGATAACAGGAAAAACACTTCTGGCTATGTGTTTCTACTCAGTGAAGGAGTTATGTCCTGGTCCTCTAAAAAATAGCTTGTAATTGCTTTGTCCACTACTGAAGCAGAATTTGTGGCAGCTGCCTCTTGTACTTGTCAATGGGTGTAGATGAGGAGAGTATTGGAGAAGCTTGGTCATTCTCAAGGAAAGTGTACCACTGTGTTATGTGACAATAGCTCTACCATTAAACTATCCAAGAATCTAGTCATGCATGGACACAGCAAACACATTCATGTAAGGTTTCATTTCTTGCGTGATTTGACCAGAGATAGAGTTGTTAAGCTGAAGCATTGTGTCACACAAGAACAAGTTGCAGACATTATGACTAAACCACTTAAGCTGGATATGTTCTTGAAGCTGCGTTAGTCAATGGGTGTGTGTAGGGTACCACAAGTAAACTGAAAGCATTACTGCAATCAGATTAGGGGAGGAATAAGCATTACTGCAATCAGATTAGGTAAGGAATTGTTGGGGTTGTTAGAGGTATAGTTAAAGTTGTCAAAAGTTCTCAGTTAATAAATCCTATTATTTAGGACATGTAGGTAGAGTTTTTGACCATTTCCTTAGCCATTTACCACGTGGGTTGTTTGTTTCCAGTTTTATCTCTTTGTAAGGCTTATATAAGCTAACAGCTTATTTTGAATTCAATAACATTCATTCAGATATTTTTCTGAATTGCTTTGTGCTTAGAGTTTACAACACGGTAAACCTTTCTCTAGTTCTCTTGCTGCCCTACGATCTGCGAAGTGCGAACTCAAAAGTCAGATTTGCTGCTGCTATCGACGAGTCGCCGTCGACACTTGTATCATATATTTTTATTATCATTTTGGGTATATTGAATTATATTTTCATACACACGTATTTATGATTTTTACGTTTTAGCACATTTACATATAGATTGAAAATCTTTTAATATTATTTAATTATATATTAATAAACGACCTTGCTATTAAGGACATAGACTGTCGATGGTCAATTGTTAGCGTCCGCCCTAGCCGAGTTTCAATCATGGATCCGCCACTGCCAACACCATAACCACCACCTATACCACCATCTGTACCACCACCACTGGTTTTTCTCAATCCAAGAGCAGACTACCAATTTCAAATCTTTGAACAAACACAATAACACAAAACAAGAAGATTTCCTCAAACCATCCAGTTACTACCACCACCTAAAACCTACAATTACTACCACCACCACCACCTTTTACCTCAAATCAACAATCATCACCACACTGAATTAAGACCAGTTATATGCAGCTACAACAGAAGACACAAAGATTAAATTTCAAAATAGAAATTTGAATAGACGGAGCCACCTCATAGTAGTCAGATCTACAGGCGAAAAGCACTCTTTCATAACGATGAGTACTCAATCGCTGGAAAGCACTGAGCCGACAAATTGGTCACAATGCCGCCGCGCAAAGTGGCGATTGAGCTTCGTCGGATCATAGCACTGTCAGCGCTTGCACCAACGAAGAGAGACCCAGCGACCGATGAGAAGAGAAATAGAATGGGTAGAGAGAATGTCGAGGAGAGTGTGAGAAAGTGAGATATAAGAGAAAGTTATTTTGATTGAATACCTGATTTTTGCTCAATTAAACTTCATACCTGATTTAAGAATAACGGTTTTTAAACACCTGCTCTGGTGTGATTTCCACTTATTATTTATTTATTTATTTATTTGGTTTTGGGCAATCTAAGAAGCTCATTTCAGAGGATCAAAGCCAATTGGTAAACCCGTCATGGAAGGTATCCATTTGCTTTAATTTGGATGGAACTTAATGGGTCGGTAGGAAAGCAAATACTTTTGAGATATTGACACAAGTAGCACTACAAGGAATAGTTTCCAAATACTTATTATTACCTATAAACCACATTTCAACTTGTACGAACTCACTTTGTGTATGTTTAGTAATACTTTTTGTAAATTATAAGTTGTGGGTCCTACGAAATATAAATATAAATTGTGAATTTCATGAAATGAGTAGATAAAAATAATATTTAACTAGCTTATAATCTTATAAAAATTATTTGCAGAAGATCTATTAATTAAAAAGGTCACACTTACAATATAAATCTAAATCTCAACAGAGTGGATGCGGAATTGATTTTGGATTCGCGTAGTGATAAAATCATTTTCTATTGGCTTTCTTAGCAAATTTTTATAAAAATGGTTAAAACATATGGTTGAAAGTTGGTAAACCCTATAAAATATGTACTAAAATTAATTGTTAACTATTCACCATTTTACCAATTTTTTAAACTATTGCAAACAAGCACATAGGCTAGATTGAACCAAAGTAAAGTTAATTAAAAATTTCAAAAAATATACCCCTTTTGTACTTTTTAGTTGTTCAAAGTTCCGTAGCTTTTAGTGGTGGGGTTCAAATTCAATTTGCCAATTAACAATTTGTAAAGAAAAAAAAAAAAATTAGCATTTCTCTAATTCAATAGTTCACTTACTCAAAACAGACCATGGCTATCTTGTAAACCTAAATAAATAAAATACTAAGAGGAAGACTAACATAGCCCCTGTTAGCTTAGAAGATGTTTGGTGGGGGATTAAAATTAGATTTTTAGTGAATTGTGATGAAAGTTTTTGAAATGTGTGGTTGAAAAGATGTGAGATCCATGAAAAATGTGGTTAATATTAATTGTTTGATTTTGACTAAAATTAAAATTAGATTTTAATTCGACCCAAACATGCCCTATATATCTCGAAACTCAGAAGGAAGACCTTTTTTTGTCTATTGGATGTGTGATTCAATATGTTCCAGTTACAAATAAGAAATAAAAGGACAAATTATTTTATTTGGAATAGACTAATACAATTCTATCGGATTCCAAGAAATGTTTAATTAAAATTGATTGATGATTTGAAATTAAATTTTTTATCTATACTTTTAACTAAAGCAAACCGAGGCTAAGTCAAAATCCTAACCGGTTCCATGATCCTTCCTTCGTTACAATATCTTTTGTGCTTTTCATTATTAATAAATATTTCACGGTTGTGAATATTTTATTGAAAAAAAAAAAAAAATTATTAAAAAACCAATTAAAAAAAATCAATCACGCAAATTAAAAAAAAAAAAAAACATCCGAAAG
>CAIGRH010001589.1:0-14632 GCA_903798295.1 Fraxinus nigra | reverse complement strand
TGAAAAAGATTTCTACGGGGTCACTGAACTTTGCAAAAAGTTTCTCAGATAGTCACTAGGTTCAGTGACCATCTGGGAAACATTTTGTAAAGTTTAGTGACCAATGAGGTGATTTTTAAAGTTCAGTGATTAATGGGGTGATTTTTCGAAAGTTCAGTGACTAGCCACATAGTTTTTAAAGTTCAGTGACTTAGTGGAAACTTTCGCCAAAGTTCAGTGACTATTGGGGTAATTAACCCTAATCTTTGCCTTAAATAGTCCCTGACTCCCTAATATTTGTTTCCTGACACATACATCCTTAACCTATGTATTTTAGTGCGCAAGTAGTCTTTTTTTATGAAAAGATAAATATGCCCATAATTTCAACTATGTAGCCAGGCACAAAAATATAAATAATAAAAACGAAAAGAGTTTACCATTCTGACTGAACTTCTACTTTGTTCTTTTATATTTATTTTTTTAATAGATATATTATTCTTGATAAGGTCCCAAAAAAATTATCGCCTAAGAGTCGGGTGGCTCTGTTCTATTTGAAAATGTTAAAGAATTCTCGAGTTGGAAGAAATGAGATTGAACTCAACGCATAATCAAAATTTCTTTCATGACAAACACTTTGAGTTTGCAAATAGCCTTCTTATTAAAGTTTACTCAAATAATATGTTCGAATAAGTTACATTTATTTATTAATTTTGAGAGTAATCAAGTCAAAGTAACATAATTAATTCACTTATTTCAACTTTGATCAACAAAATGTTACTTACTTATTTGAATATGAGTAATTACAGTCACACCACAATTTGTATTTCTTGCATCACATATGGTTGACAACGTCCTATTTGACACCATCACATCCATCCATTTTAAAAAAATTGTTTTCTACATCACATATTAGGAGCCTATTTGGTACGGCTTAAAATCCAATTAAAATTGAAAATATGACCGTTATTGGATTCCATCCGTTTAATAAAAGTCAACAATAACGGCTATATTTTCAATTTTAATCTGATTTTAATCTCTACTACACACCCTCTAGGATTTTGACAACACATCGTTGTCAACCATTTTACTCATTATAGCACTTATATCCCTAACAATTTTTCATGTCATTTTGTATTCGATAACAATTTTATGTCTAAAAATTCGTTGAAATAAAACAATTTATTTTTCCTTCGTATTTTTAATAAATAAAAAAAATGTGCAAAAAAATATTTTCCTCCATTTCAAAGTAAGAAAACAAAATCTTTTGATATAAATAATCATCAACTATGGACAAATTAATTAATGATCGGTTGAAAATAAGAATTCGACATAAAAATGTTAAGAAAACAATTGATATAATGAGCAAAGATTGAAAAGATAGTGTTTGAGCCACATTTTTATTTTGGAAGAATGTATTCTAGAATAATAAATTGATGAAAAATGTGTATCTGAAAAAGAAAGAAAAATTATTAATGTGATGGAAAATATTATTTTATTGAAGAAAATGTGGTTGAAAATAAGTAGGAGAATGAAAATAAAAATTTTAATATATAGGGCTACATTGTAATTAAAATATGGTATTTTATTTGTGAACGGAATATAACACCCTTTAAATATAACCATGATTGGCTGTTAAAGTTAGTTATTCTGTTAAAATAGATAATTAAGTTTTTATTTTATTTTTTTTCACAAAACAAATCGTCGTTGACGACTCGGTATCGAATCAACAAAAATTTCCCTTCTTCCTCTTTCTTGTTTACCCTCTTCTTTACTCTAAACCCTAACTAGCAGATTTAGATACATACATGGGTTGCTCCGCATCAGTTCCTGGTAAATTTTAACGTTTTATGGTTATTTATTTATTGTAATGGCTAATAACCCCTTTTAACTTCAATCTCTGATATAGTGGATAGATCTTAATTGAGGTTGCTTTTGATCTAATAAGATTTGATTTGTGGATCCTTTTGGGAATTGTTGATAATTTGATGAAGGTTTGGTTTATTTTTTAATTTAGTTTCCTCAATTCCTATGCGCAGATAGAAATATAGGGCGGATAGGCGGGCTTAATCCGGAGAATGGAGGGGCAAATGATGCTAAGAACCTGCGGGTGAAGGTACATTCCTGCACTGTTTTTATCGTGTTAATGTGCTGAAACTTGCTGCATTTCTGAACAATTTTATGTTAATTAAATTATGCGCACTGCGAACAGAAATATTCTGCGTGTACGAAAAAACATTTGTGAGTGCGCGTGCAAATGAGTAGAGAAACATAGGTAATTGTTAAATTTAGTTTATTATAAATTGTTTGACTGCTTTGTGCTTGTCTGTTTTATAAATTCTCTCATGGACATTATGAGTTACACATTGCAGTGCTTTAGCTTTGCAAATCTTCATTTCTTTTCTCCCTTCTCCTGTAACTCCTAGATTTTTGTAAGTTTTGTTGGTGCAAACTTCCTATTTATCCTCTTACGTCAACTGCATATGAATTACTTCAAAATGTGTTACAATTCACAAATTCATCAGCATATTGCATAATTCTAATCTACAGTAGGCATTAAGATTGAAAGTCNTGCTTTGTGCTTGTCTGTTTTATAAATTCTCTCATGGACATTATGAGTTACACATTGCAGTGCTTTAGCTTTGCAAATCTTCATTTCTTTTCTCCCTTCTCCTGTAACTCCTAGATTTTTGTAAGTTTTGTTGGTGCAAACTTCCTATTTATCCTCTTACGTCAACTGCATATGAATTACTTCAAAATGTGTTACAATTCACAAATTCATCAGCATATTGCATAATTCTAATCTACAGTAGGCATTAAGATTGAAAGTCCATGTTATTTATAGTCTTATTATCCTGAGTACTTTATTCTTTAGTCCATATTGATTTCACATTTTGAATTTCTGGACTCTCTATTTCTATTTCTAATTTGAATAGACTTTATCTAAGCCTTTTTTTTTTTCAAAGAATAGTGCTACTCGTACATAAGAAGTTACATAATAGTTTACGTACAAATGATGTGTCGAGAATTTTTTTTGGTTGAAAAAATTCTGACCCAATCATATCTCACCACATCACGTGTATGTAAACCATTATGTACATGTAGCACAATTGTTTTTTAATACCTACAATTAGGGTGTTGACAATATGCACATATATTACTTGAATTGGGCTTCAAAGGAAGGAGAGATGTCTATCTTCCGTAAAACCGGATTCCTAGTGCTTTTAGATGTTTCGAAACTATTCAGTGATTTAACGTTGGAGGAAGACCGTAGATGGATCCGTTTCCTTTTCTCTTTCGAAAAATCTTCTTCATCGGGCAGATGTGTGGTATATTTTCCTATTTCCTATATACTGGGTTTTCTGTTTGCTGTTGTAACCCACAAAAGATTCATAATAGTGCGACTTTTTTCACCACTGCTGACTTTAATTGTTGAATTGCAAAGCGAGACTTTCAGCAAACTGGATTTTGAGTTTCCTTTTGATTCCTCTCCTTCGTTCCCGGTAAATCCTCAATTATTATTTACTTTTACCACAATACAATTCATAACTAGAAACCCCACATAAGTATTACTAACTGCTATCAGGAAAACAATGCCCTCAAGGCTTGACTCTAGTAAAACTAATAATCAACTACTCAGGGTCAATACTTTTAAAAGCAGTTTCATATGAACAAATTCGTTCTTGAATTAAATGTTTGTAATTCTGAATCTAACATATGAGCTAATACAAAAAAGCAATTCAAATTCATTATGCATTATCATACCCTTTATATAGCAAGTAGTTTCCCAAAATCAAGCAAAAAATATAGGATGAAGGGAGTATTTTATTGTTGGCATATGAGTTCGAACAGAATAGGAAAGACTTTGGAATAACATTGAATGTAATAACAGAGTTTTGACTTTTGAGGCCTGCCGTGTTTCAAATACATTACGTTCTCTGAAAGCTAGAATTTCAAGAAAAATATTATCTCCAGCAAAATGAATAAAAAAAGATTTTTTTTTTTTGAAAATCATAGAGGCCTCAATATTTGGACAAAAGACGGGGTCTAAATCGGGGCGAAAAGGACAATTAGCGCGATAGGATTGGTAAAAAGAAGCTTTAAAGGCAAGTGGTATATAGTTTTCTTCTTGGGATTTAGAGGTTGAGCTCTCATTTAACCTGAAGCTATCTTTTTATTGTCAAGGATGCGCTGTAATGGTTTAAGACAACTTATTTCATATGCCTGTCATTCTTTCTAGAGTCTCATCTTAAGGAGCTTCGCCATATTGAAGAGTTATATGTTTTGCCTTTAATTTAATGCAATTAGGAAGTTATAAACTAGGTTATTTTAACTGCTGTATTTTAAATCTCTATCTGTTCTATTGCTCGTGAGCTGATTATCACATGGAAAGATGAAAGAATCAAGCCCAGTTTGTGCATTTAGAGAGAGAGAGAGAGAGAGAGAGAGAGACGGTGCAGTAAGCATGACCAATGGAGGGTGCAGTACTTGAGGCTCATGAACATCGATATTGAAGGGAATGTCCTGGAAGTGAATTGTGCAAGTCGATGCACAGTATTGTGTACTACCCCAATCATATCCACTTATAGGACAGCATGGATGTCTAGGGAATCATGAGCACAATCTCACAAGGTGACTGTTTAATATGCCGAGCCCTTTACGAGGCCCTGATGGACTGGATGTCGAGCTCAACATACAGGATTTTTGCTTCCGAAGTTGTGTGGTGTAATCATAATTGTGACAATGCCCTTTATAGTGGGGATATTATTTGACACCTTTTATTATGTTTAATGCTTTCCAGTGCCTTAGATTGTTTGTACAACATGGAGTGATCATTTTTATTTCCCAATCAAAACATAATATTTAAATCTTTCCTTTTCTTTATTATTCTTCACAACCCTCAAAAATAAAAATAGAGAGAGAGATTTTTTTTTTATATGCACTAATCATCTCATTCTATGAATTTGTGCAGCTTGTGGTGTTAGGTAGTTCTGGGGTTGGGAAAAGCTGTATTGTACTCCGTTTTGTTCGTGGACAGTTTGATCCAACATCCAAGGTAATGAGGATATGACAATGTGCATTTATGTAGCCAACCTCAAAGTTAATGAAAATAAGGTTTAATTGCTCTTGTTCTTCTTCTTGTTGTTACTCTTGGCCATTGTCACATAGTGGACCTTTTAAAATTAATATGGTTTTAAACTAGCATATGATATTAATTATCAAATTCAATATTAATTCAATACATTCAAACATATTTTCATCTGAATTTTGGAATGAAATAGTGTTCTGTTTGTGCTCAAATAATGTTTATTCCATACATTCAGAAATATTTTCATCAGAATCTGGGCTCAAATGGCATTCTGTTACTTTATTACTTAAAACAAGCATAATGTTCTTTCCGATCTTTTGAGACTTCCAACTCTACTTGTTACTTTTTGTCAAGCATAAAATTACTTAGCACAATGTTTAAAATCTACATAATTAGAAAAGTTCACATACTTATTTTACTCACAGGTAAACTTGCTTATAACTAAGTTTTTTAAGCTAAGCTACAAATGCTCAATATAGTGTTTGAATAACATCTTCTATCCAGAAAGGAAAACAGTTTACGTGTCTGTCACCAGTCTATTATTGAATGTAGAAGCTCACTTCTCCAAAGTATCCCACATGAAGTTGATGATAAATTTATTGATAATTGCACTATTTGATGCTTTCAGGTTACTGTTGGGGCTTCTTTCTTGTCTCAGACAATTGCCTTGCAGGATTCAACTACAGTGAAGTTTGAAATATGGGACACAGCTGGACAAGAAAGGTAATTAATTAGTGGTGAAGATTGTCATTTGGCTCATTTTAATCTTTCCCAATTACGTGGATGGAATTTCTTTGCCAAAATCCACCCATAAATCTCTGTTTGTTTGATGAAGACTTATCATCATAAAGAAGCCTGTATTTTTTCATAGGTATGCAGCACTGGCACCACTATATTATCGAGGAGCTGCAGTTGCAATTGTTGTGTATGATATAACTAATCCTGAATCATTTTCCAAAGCACAGTATTGGATCAAGGTATATTCGAAGGACCACAATATACCTCTTCAATTTCATTCAAGGCTGAAACTTGTAGTTAGCAAGATGCAACATATTGTTGTAACTATTGTTAAGCATCAAAACTGATGTTATCAATGTCATAGGGAAGAATGTGAGTGGCGCATTAATAGCTGGCTATGGGAACCTGGTTATATTCCCAATGGGCATTCCTAGTATCAGATCTCGTAAACATGAATGTTACATATGTATACCAAAATATTGCCTTTTATGTTAGTTGATCTTTTTATTGCTGAAGTCACTATTCATAATGACAGGAATTACGTAAACATGGGAGCCCTGAGATAGTCATGGCTTTGGTCGGTAATAAAGCTGATCTCCATGAAAAACGAGAAGTACCAGTTCAAGTGAGCAATATGTTCTGTAATGCTTTCTCTCATTGCAAAACCTTAGCCAATTTATTCAACAGTAACAAATTTCCTTTTGTTTTTCAAAGGATGGAATCGACTGTGCTGAAAAGAATGGGATGTTCTTTATCGAGACATCTGCCAAGACAGCAGATAATATAAACCAGCTGTTTGAGGTACATTCCTAGAGCCTTTTTCACCTAAAATTCTATTGCCTTGAGAGAGTAATCACGTCCATTTACTTGTAGCCGGCTGTAAAATTCTCAGTAAACAACTGCACTTAGAAACATCGTTCTCATTGTTGCTTATAGTTGCGATTAATGTAATAACCAAAAATGTTATCTGAAATAGAGAATGATCAAGAATTGGACTCTGATGTAGTATCTAGAAAACCACCAGGAAATAGACTACAATTGTTATACTTAATTTTTTTAGTTTGAACAAGAAGGTTTCCTTGAACTCGCAAATAAAACAGGATTGTACATTGGTGCGAAAAGTTTGTTATTAAATAAAGCAAGCCCACAGATCAAATTTCTCAACAGGTGAAGCTATCCCTGGATTGCTTGACTCATCCCACCGCGTAAGCGAATCTAGTAATTGACAGTAAGTGGGAGGTCAGAAATCCCATGTTTTAGGAGATTTTAAACTACGTTTTCTTTGCAGTATGAGCTTATGCAGATCCCAGCTCCTTAATAAATGGGGCCCCCAAGCTTTTCTCCGCACAAATCTATATTTCCCACGACATCTTGTTTTGGGCATCAATCGAATGATGACTACGGAATATTTAGCATCTTACTAGAATAATTGTCAGTTTCTTGACTGGTATATGGTTTCATGATGGAGGCTGATGTCTCTCTTTTCGGATGATTTGATTTGACAGGAAATAGCCAAGAGACTCCCTCGCCCGGCCTCTTCCTGATTTTGAAACGTTGAGAATTAAATTGTGATTTAGAGATTGCTGGATCTGCTTGTATTATAATGTATTATCAGTGGTTCTGTTGGAGTTCTATCATGATTTTTCAAAACTTAGGACGTGTGTTTCCATCCCATCGTACAAGTGTATTGTATTCAAATATTGTACTAAAAAAATTCGTTATAAATGCATAGTTATATTGTGAAGTCTGAACCTGTTTGATTGGTGCTGCCTCTGTTTCACAAGAGGCAACAAGTTACTAAATTATGTTGATATGCGTTTCAAGGTGTGGGAAGCCTCTAATATTCATATCTTCTATGCTAATTGGTGACATTGTATATCACCCGAGTACAAGATCGAAAAACTTTCGTTATTAATTAATTTGTTATTTAATTAACATAAGGCTAAGATGGTTTACAAACCATTCTACATCATCCAGAATCAAGTCTGGGAGTCTACTCTGAAAGATATTTTACGAGGATGCTTTATACTTCAATAGCAACAATAGACTTATTCTATTTAAAGCATGCTTTTACATTAGAATGTACGTATAAGAATTTCTAAAATATATTCAGAATCACTCGTAATTTCTAAAATAACTCGACCGCTTCAAGCATGTTTTTTGCGGTTCAACTTCGAATCGACCTATCTATTTGCAATTAAACTTTTATTTGCAAATATATTTAAACATGCTAACGATTGAATCCATATTTCATTTATTCCTGGATATTTTAATCAATGTAAAGATCCATTTTAATCTCAATTTAATGTATCGCATGACAATCCAAAATTCAAACCATTAAATCCATCTATGTATAATGTATGCGCAAGCGCACAGATATGTATACTCGAGCAAGTCTACCTCTCCAAATTATTCAGATTCTTATCTCTGAGAAACAACTCCGAATTACAGAGAAAAAAAAGGAGAAGAAGATGGTAAAATTGAGGAGTTCTGACAATGAAGAATTTGAGATTGAAGATAGTAGAGCAGAGCAATGCGTAACACTGAAGAACATCATTGAAGATGATTGGCTTCTAGTGTAATCCCAGTGCAAGTTGAATCCCAAATCCTGTCTAAAGTCATAACCTATCTCAACGTACATGGAGATTCATCACTTGATGAAAAAGATAAGAACCAATTTGATGAAAAATTTGTAGATGAGGATTTCCCACTCCTTTTTGAATACATGATGGCCGCAAATTATCTTGACATCAAGTCTTTACTTGATGTTTGTTCCACTAAGGTTGCAAATAAGATAGAGAACAAGAGTGTCGAGTTTACACGGAGGCTTTTTGGTATCGAGAATGATTTTACTCAAGAGGAAGAGGAAAAGTATTGCCAAAAATATGCATGGGCCTTTGAAGGGGTCGAAGAAGACTAAGTACAAAGTTTAAGAAAGGGATGTAAAGTCGAACTTAATGACAATAAAGTAAGAAGTTTGAAAAAGGAGACGTAAAGTCGAACTTCATGTAGACATTTAAAGTTCATACATGATTTGAAACAAGAGTTCAAGATTATGGAAACAAATATTTTAATTTTTCATTTGATTTGTTTCAATTGGTTTATTGTTGGCTCAATGCTTATGAGTTAATATTAATAAATGTCACAAAATTTGAAAATGCACCAAAAATTGTTACTTTTACAAATGATGCTAAAAAATGTCATTTTTTGAGTGTAAAATGTCTAGAGTGACGAATGGTGAAAATCTTGAAAGTGCATTTTCGATAGAGAAATACAATGCTATAATATGATAAAATTTCGAGTTATAAAAAAAAAAATCAACGAGATATTTTTATATATTATGACGTAAACAATTTGTTCAATGCTCGAGATGGGATTTATCTATTTACAAAGGGATTAAAAATACAAGGAGAAACAAGATTTTCAAAGGTTTTTTTTTTTTTTAATCCTGAAATTTTAGCCTTCCCCCACGAGATGCAACCTGGTCGCTCTTACCACCCGAGAAGACCATGATTTCAGATTTTCTCAGTTTTGAACATAAAAAAAGTACAATATAAAGTGCTTGGCATATTACCCGCCAACCCCGGCCTAACCTGAAAAACTAACTCGATTGTGGTTGGATTCGGAATCAGACATGTCGATTTTCAAGTTGGGAAAACCCCAACCTGAAAACCTCGATTTAGGCTCGGGTTAAATCCCAACTTGAACCAATTCGGGTCGAGTTGGATCAGTTTTTACCAATTTCGGATCCATTCAAGAATTGGGCGGGAAGTCAATTTGGTGGTTGAGTTGGGTTCCTGCCCCACACTACCGTACCCAGAAGAACGATTCTCTCTGAAATTGATATCTATGTTTGTAATATGTCCAAATCAAAAACAGCACAAAGAGACAACAATAACGTATGTATATTACAAACAGAAACAGAGGGTACTTTAGTCCGCGGGAAATCAATACGTTATGTGTTGAAAGTTGAAACTTTATCCAATCGTGCCGGCCTCAACGTTTGCTATTTGTTTCACCGTACTCGCTCACAAAATGTGTCGTTGTGGAATCTTCTTCAACAAACAGATAGAGAGGTCTGTGAGTTGATTTTATCGTGATCAATTGGAACAAATTGTGTGGAGAAATGGCTTCATCGGGTTCTGTGGGAAGAGTATTGCACAAGTCCGAGAGACCCCCTTCTTCTCCTTCTTCAAGAAACAACGGTGGCGTTGGTGGCGGTGTACAAGAACAGCGTCATTCGATTAGTTCTGAAGAACCCGTTTCTAATAGTAGCAGACGCTCCGTCATTCCCACTTCAATAACTCGTCCTCAACCTCTTCATACTGACCCAGGTCTCTCTTTCTCCCCGTCTCACACGTGGGCTATAACTACCACTTCTCAGTTCTTCGACGTCCATTGGGAAGATTTTGACGATTCATTCTAAAAATTGGGAAGACTGCGTATAATTCCACACTAATAGTTCAATTTGAAGATTATTTTGCCTTTATCCTCCTGTTTTAATTTCAGATAGTTTATACAGAAGAAATTCCGGGTTCGAAATGTAGTATCTTGAGTCTTGACATTAATTTTTTTAAGAATTGTTGTGTAGACTGATTGATACTCTATATTCACCGTTTATGGTAGAAGCCAGAAGGCATTATTTCCATAGTTAAGAATTGAATTAGACTTGAGAAGAAAACTAGTTTGGTGTAATGTAGAGTGTGGACTGTAGAGAAAGGGGTGCGCGCTTGTGTGTGAGCGAGTGTACTTCATTTGTACCAGTATTTTATGAACTATCCAGTGAGAAATCAAAATATTTATTCGTTTCCTGAGAAAAGTGCTGCGGTTCTCAATCCTATGATACGACATGTTGCACAAACCATTTGAGTAATTGTTTAATCTTTTTGGCTTCTGTTTGGACGAAGGTATCTGTTGTTCCTTTGGTGTTTCTCTTTCTGTGCAGCAAATATGGGGATCTACTTCGATACTTACTTTTCATTTGTTTATCTACTTGAATTTGAGAGCGTTTATCTTTCAAAACTTGTTTTTTCAACATTTTAACTGCAGTTTCTCAAGAAGGAGAATACTCAATTAAAATCAGATACCAAAGGTTTAGTAAAGGAATTGGACAGTCTGAAAGAACAAAATGGCATGCTGCATAATGAAATCACACTTGTACAAACAAGTTTAAAGAGTAGCAAGGTATTTAAAAAAATAATTATTTTTATTTATAATTCTCTTCGACTTCCACTGCAATTAGAATTTACTTTTGCAATCAGAAATCAATTTTTGTAGCCCATGTCTTAATTTTGATGTTCAGTTCTAAAGATTTTTAAACTCTCTCAATACCTTATATGTGAATGCAGCTTTTAGAGAAGGAGAACACACGTTTGGAATTAGAGTTGAATGGTGTACTTAAAGATCTGAACAACCAGAACGATTTCATGCAAAACGAGGTTGCACGTCTAGGAAAAAACTTAGAGCATAGCAAGGTACAGATAATAAGATCAATTTTTATTCCTACATAAAATTTATTTCTCACGTAACTGTTTCATTTATATAGACCGACACCTGTAATTATGTTAAAACTGATGTGACAATGTCAGATATCATGTTTTTATCTGTAAAAGTGTCGTATCAGATAAGATTTATAGTGGAGATCGTAATATATGATATTCATCCCCCATCGCCGGATCCCAAAAAGTATAAGAGGACAAAGAAAGAATTGCTTCTTTTATTTTAGAATCATAGTTGGTGGAATCTTTATAACATATAGAAGAAACTAAGTTTCTAAATTGGAAGGCCCCAAACTTATGTTACATTCATACATGTAACTACAAGTCACATACGTATTGCAAAAATATCTTGCCAGAGTTAAAGATGTTTTATAGTTCCTTCGATCTCAAGTGTTCCTTATGACTTCACTTTTTTTTTTTTCTTGTTAGTATGCTTTTGCATTGGCCGAGTGACTAATGTTTTCGCTTTCTTGGTAGTAGCTACAGCAGCTAGAGAATTCCACATATCAGAAACTGCTTGCAGATACGACCCAGATGTATGAGAAGAAAATATCTGATTTGATGAAGCAACTAGAAAATGAATGTGCTCGTTCTGGCAATGCTGAAGAGCAAATAGAGTGATGAAGAGCAACTCAATGATACTGAGAAGTCATTGCAGGTTGACTAAATTCTAAGCATTGAAAAGATATAAATTAATTATTTGGCCCCCGTTTGACACCCATTAATTTATCATTCTCATTCTTCATTTTAACCACACATTCTCCAAATAAAATAATATTACAAACAAATCAAAAACTTTTCATCACTTTTCCACCACACATTCTCCCATCAATCACTATTCAAAAACTAATTCTTCCTAAAAAATGGGGGCCAAACACACACTTAATTAGATCCAGTCAAATCTCGAAGAGGCAGGTTGAGACATTTTCTTATTCTCATTCTTCATTTCAACCACACATTCTCCCAATAAAATAATATTACACACAAATCAAAAACTTTTCATCACTTTTCCACCACACATTCTCACATCAATCACTATTCCAAAATTTTTATTCTTCTCAAAATGGGTTTCAAACAGGGGCTTGGTTTAGATGCACTGCTCACATTGCTGGAATCATCACCAAACCCAAACAGCAATACGAGTTGCTTCTGGCACCATTGCCAATTTGGCAATGAATGGTAACTTCAAATCTTTGTTGCTTTAGGCTCTGTTTGAGCCCCATTTTTTGGAAAACTAGATTTTATAATAGTGATGTTTTCGGAGAATGCGTGGTGAAAAAGAGGGGAGAACTGAATAGTTTTGGGTTTGTGTGAAATTAATATATCGAGAGAATGTGATTGAGAATGAGTTTGGGGAAAAATAAGTTTTTAGAGAATGTGGCTCAAACATGAACTTATTATTCAGTATAAGAAATTATAGATGGTTATATATGTGAAGATCAGAATAGAAGTTTTGGTCCCAATGCTGTTAACTCTTAGTAACGAAAGTTGCTCTCCACTTGACATGAGAATAGGTTGTTCTAAAGAGAGAATTTTGTAATGGCCTGAGCTTCTAGGTGAGATAATTCTACATGGTATTAAAACAGTAAGATGTCCTACGTTTGAGTTTTATTGCAACCCATTTATGAAAATTGTGGACATGCGAGGCTTTGATTAAAATTAAATTGGCCTACATGTGAGAAAGCATGCTAAAGAATAAATTTAATTAAATAAACATGTCAATCTCTCTAATATCTTAAGCTTTTAGTTGAGTTCGTATGACAAATTAAATGAGTAGAACTTTCATACGCATTTTTTTTCCCTCTAAAGATTAGTATTTTTTGGTCTTCAGAGATGAATAAAGGTTTGATAACCAGTAAAGGAGGTGCTCATCTACTCGCTGATATAGCTGCCAAGACGGATGATCCTCAAACTCTTCGCATGGTGGCTGGAGCAATTGCAAATTTGTGCGGAAATGGTAAGCTTGAGATGGATTTGCAGTCAGATCATCTAGAAAACTAAATCTGTGAATATTAAAAGAAAAAATAAAAAGAACTATCACCTCTCAAGTCATGAGCATTAAAGTCTTTTCTACTATAAATAGCTGGAGAGTCTTAGGAATACCAAGAACTTTCAATGCATGTTTGGTAGGCAATATAAGACATGACTAAGATTCGATTTGTATAATGAACAAGTTTTTAGCTTATTTTTTCTTTCTTTGTATTGTATAGTGTTATTTATCCGCCCTACCAAACATACAAGTAACATATCCTGATGAGAATTATGTATACTGATGTCTAGGTACTTGTTTCTTGACAGATACACTTGATGCTGAAAGAAGATGGAGTCATCAAAGCTCTCCAAGGGATGGCTGGACAGGGAACACGGATGTTGTGGCTCAGGTTGCTAGGGGCTTGGCCAACTTTGCAAAATGTGGCTCTCGAAGAATCATTCAAGGTTCAGATGCATATATTACACTATCTCACCGAGTTACTCATCTCATTTTTTACCAGGACATGCATCTGAAATGTTTTATTTCAGGGTATTGGAGAGGTCATTCCCTTCTAATGGAAGATCGTGCTTTATCATGGTTGATTGCCAACGGCAATACTAGTTCTACTTCAACGCAACGCCACATTCAGGGGCGGACCCAGAGTTTTTGTATTGTGGGGGCAAAAAATTAAA
The DNA here is from genome assembly GCA_903798295.1 of Fraxinus nigra. NCBI lineage: Eukaryota > Viridiplantae > Streptophyta > Magnoliopsida > Lamiales > Oleaceae > Fraxinus > Fraxinus nigra. The sequence continues at coordinate 667 of CAIGRH010001589.1, read as the reverse complement.
ATGCATTTTAAAAAAAAACAACATAACATTAATGAAAATAAGTCAATACACGACTACAATTATAATCTACACATTTTCATCTTTTATGAGAAGTCATGGATGGAAGTAAAGGTTTTGCGGGAAAATGAAATTAAAATTTGTGGACAATAATCCATTAATCTAAACATCCAATATTTAACACATTGTCAGCCAAAGAACAAACACAATTAAGCCTAATNCACATTCAGGGGCGGACCCAGAGTTTTTGTATTGTGGGGGCAAAAAATTAAAATGCATTTTAAAAAAAAACAACATAACATTAATGAAAATAAGTCAATACACGACTACAATTATAATCTACACATTTTCATCTTTTATGAGAAGTCATGGATGGAAGTAAAGGTTTTGCGGGAAACTGAAATTAAAATTTGTGGACAATAATCCATTAATCTAAACATCCAATTTTTAACACATTGTCAGCCAAAGAACAAACTCAATTATGCCTAATAGGCCAAACTTAGTTAAACTTCAAAATTGCCCAAATCTTGAACTCCAAAAAATCCTCCATCTAAAATACTAATTTCAACAACACCCTCATCTTCCCAATCACATTCAACCCTCTAAATCATACAAAATCAAATATATAGTACAAAAAAAAATAAAAAATAACTTATTAATTTCAATCAAA
>CAIGRH010001550.1:0-15294 GCA_903798295.1 Fraxinus nigra | reverse complement strand
AACCAATCTTCCCAACTTTCACAATTCCTTATTTGATTTACTTTCATCAAATAGGAGTTAGAAAAGTAGATTAAGACTAAAGTATAGTCCTCGTGGGAACGATAATCCGGACTCTTAGGTTCACTATATTACTTATTACGATATCGTACACTTGCGATATAAAAATACGCAACAATTACTAGATTGGACAATAATAAACAGAACCATATAAATATTTTTTTGTGCATTTGATAAGTGTAATTATTGTTATTTCAGATGAATTGTGGCTTTATTTTTGTATATATTTCATCTGTTAAGGTAAAACTCGATAAAAAAACGATGAAATTGGATAAAAATGAGCGAAAAATTAGCCAAAAGGGATAAAGTTCGGAACTAAATCGTAAAGTTCAAATAATTGATTCGGACTTAAATATATAATTACTTGTTGTAGTTTTGGGAGGCTCACGATAGATTTAGAACACTACTTGATTAACATACTTGCAATATATATTATGAATAATATTTATCACGTGTGTAATTATTGAGATAGTCTTGAAATTGAACGTGTTCTATTAATTAAAATTCGGGTTAAGAATATATTCGGGTTGTGACTAGAATATATTTAATTTGTCTTGAAAAGAGAATTAATTACAATAGATTTATCGATTATCAATAACGCATGAATGAAACAAACTACATAATTGAAAATTGAAATAGATAATAATAATATGTGGATTCATATTCCAATACACTCATTCCATATACATATTGTTTTCACACTTTGAATTTAATTTGAAACTTGAAAACTTTGATTGAATTTTATTTTCTTAGGACGATATACATTATTCATCATGTATTATTTGTTAACGATTTCGTACGCTTGCGAGTTTCTCTCCAACAACATTTTTTCTTTGATCTCGTGCAATTATATATTCGGTGCATTAAACCAAAAATGCCCGTCATAACCATTACAACAATACATAGAAAACCATATAAAATTACTAGCTAGTGCTTCTAGGTGAATGTGACAATGTTCCCATAGGATAAAAGGCAAGTTCATAAGAGAAGAAATGCCTAAGATTTAAGGGTGAAAAGATCGAGGAATTTGTGAAGGGAGTACAGAAAAATAAAAAAATAAATAACTGCTGCCAAAAAGCCAGCAATTAGAGCTCCTGTAACGTGGTCACAGAACTTTGGAACTTGCCCACAAATTGGTAGCCAACCTGCATGACTGTTCCCTTTCTTCCCCACCTGTCCTATAGCCAAACATGCTGATATGCTTGAATCCAGCAACAATGCCATTATCTGTAAATTTGTTTATTAAAAAAAAAAAAACCTCATTATTGGCCTATATTTACCATCTTTAATCTAAAAAAACCGTGAACAAATGTCGAACTTTGGAGTTCTTGAAATAATTATTTCGCACTTTTAGTCTAAATCCAACCTAAACAAGTAGAGGATCCGATGAAATATGACTGTGCACCCTATTAAAGAGGTTCCCTCGTTGGCAAGCCTAAGGTCCGATCATGCATAGAGACATTTATAAAATTGTGCAAGTGTCAAGATTTTGATGAAGAAATGAATGTGGTATGCACAAAAATGGCTTTAGACGAGGTGGTTTAATAATACGGAGAACACTGGTGATGTTTCTTACCAAATCAAAAACCAAGATCAAGTGCCCACAAGAACTCTTGGAAGGGAAAAAGAGCATTATAAGGGTGTAACCACTTGCTATTGCATTTATTAACGCGAAATACCTGCAAAAAAGAAAAAAAGCAGAAATATCATAAGCAATTTCTATAACAATGATACATAATCAAGAACTTTATGGAGTAGTCTTACTTGAAAGTTGGTGAATTTGTATAGTTGGCTTCAAATTTCATGTTCAAGACTTGTGCAGTGTCCTTGCTTGTCACCATGATCACAGTTGCAGTAACCGCGGCGCCTAAGGCCAGGAGCCTGAGCAAAAAAATGGGAATTCTCTTGGCCAAACTCATGATCAAATGTGTATATTTTTCAATATGAATTAACACTGTATGGAGAGATTATATAAATGAAAAACAAGCACAATGGAGTTTGATTTAATCTGTGGAAAGAGGAGTAGAATGGAGAGATGAAAGAAAATGTGTTAGGAAAGACAGATAAGTGGGAGGTGAACTTGTCTTCTTGTAGATGTTAATCGAGTGTCATGTTCTTGGTCACCTAATGATAGGTGCACATACCATTGGAGCCATGTGTACCCCCATATACAAATTCTCTTACCAGTCAAGTATTACTATTACTTCTAATCTTGTACTAGTCAAATAGAGAAAATGAACTTATTTAGCCCGTGTTTGACAACAATTATTTGGAAGAAACAATGTTTTGAATAGTAATTTTTAATAGAATACATTAAAAAGTAGGAAAAAATTTTAGTTTACGTACAAAATATTTTATTGTGTGAATACATAATTAAAACTAAGTATGTAGAATAAATATTTTTGAAATTAATTATTGTCGCTTAATTACCCCATATATTTGTGAACACATTAAAGAGTGCACTCAATCGCTTACATAATTGTGGGGATTGAAAAAGACGTGCAGTGTTAATTATTCGATAACATAAGTGATTCTTAAGTTTTTACTCTTGTGTCTCTCTAAAATTGACTTTGAGGTAGAAATATATAACTTCTGTTCGGTGGAGATTAAAATCAAATTTTTAGTTGATTTTGATAAAAGTTGATGAAATATGAGATTGAAAAGTTGTGGATGCTATGAAATATATAATTTAAATTAATTATTAATTTTGACATTAAATTAAAATATATATTTTAATTCCTACCACACATGAACATAAGATAATATTTAGTGCTTTTTATATATTTCATCTTTAAATTAATGCATTATGGGCGAATTCACCCAATAATTGAAACCATTGACCTCATTATAAATATTGGCGACCGCTAATTGTAGGTGTGATTACAGGTAAAGATGTTCGAGGACGATTCGGCTGGGAAGCGTGTATTCTGTTCAACTACCAACCGGCTGAGTGTGTACGGCTCTTACCAATGATAATTACGTTGGCAACAAATTGTAATAATTTAGTTAAATTTTAATGATTAATAATTATGTGGGCCTACAACTTTTGAGAGGATAAGAATATCGAGAATTTTGGGTATTTTAACCCATATTTATTTCTCATTCTTTCAAAACTTTTTTTTTTTTTTCTATATACTCATTTTTAACGATACATTCACAAAATAAATTATTTTACAAGTAAACCCAAATTTTTTCCCTAATTTTTAATAACACATTCTTTAAAAAAAAAACACACACACACACAATTTAAAATAATATTTCTTCAAAAAAATGACCACCAAATAAGGGCTTAACGGTCAGTCAAAATTAACAGCCTTACAATTGATTACCGCATTAAACACAAATAAATTTATTTGTTACTCAATTCTATGAAGATAGATTACTTTCATTTTAACATAGATACAAAATATAAAGTTAAAAATATAAATTTTACTTATAATTTTTCTAAAGGATAATTAGCACAAAACGTCCCAATTGTTTGTACTCATTGCGCAAATCATTCCTATCATTTCAAATTTGACATTTACATCATCATTCCAACATTTTCTTGTGGAGTTGCTCATTTCCGTCTCATTTCATCAATTCCTTCCATCAAATATACATAATTGGTACAAAATGTCCCTATAATTTGCGTTCATTGCGCAAAAAGTCTAGATCATTTATTTTCTTCATTAAAACATTGTAAAATAATTAATTTACCATTTTATATAAATAAACAAATAGAAAATAAATATAAAAATATAAAAAATATATAATTGCAATCAAAATCCTAAAAATTTCAAACACTGAAAGTGGGATCTACTTAAAATAATTTAAATATAGGGATAATTGCAGCTGAGGCCCCAAACCTTTCAAACAGTGGCAAATTTTCTCCTAACATTTCAATCGTTGCAGCTGTCACCTCAAACCTTTTCAATCATAACAGGTGAGACCCCAATGGACGGTTTCCATCCAATTTGTCGTTAGTTGACCCAAAAAAAATAATTTTGACCACGTTTTAATCAATTTTAAAAGGGCAAAATGGTAATTTAATATTTTCCATAAAATAATTTAAAACTTAAATCAAAAACCAAAAAAATAAAATAAAAAATATTTTTATTTTATGTACTCTTTCGCTTTTCCCATAGCTTGGAGCACTTCTGGGGTTTGGTCAGAAATTGAAAGGGGTTCACCGGAAGTAAGTGTTACGAGAGTAGAGCCTGTAATGCGGATGGAGAGTGGGTTGCGGTGAGGTGGTGGCGAGCAAAGATCGCTTCCTTCATAAGGCGATGCCACTTCTGTACCTCACATCGTGTCCTCATTGTCCAGCTTCAATGTCGTGTGCCCTACGTACAACTCTATTGGCGTACAAAAAGATCAAAACCTTTTAGATTGCACTAACCCAACGATCCCAGCAACGGTGAAACAAGAAACATGGCGGTGGTGCAAAAATATTTGGACAATGAATCGGTGATTTCACACACTAACTTCACTTCACCACACTATAGTCCTTCCAGTCAATCTCCACTACAAGAAATGGCCTCTATCTTTTACCATTTCCCTCCACCACACTACAAGTTGATTGCAGAGGTGACATATTACCAATGATTGGGAATATTCTGCAACTGAAAGAGAAGAAACCCCATCGATGAGTGTATTTTATACACTTATTTGAGGTCCTAAAATATCGATATTTTGTAGTTTTTTTTGATAAAATATATCCTAAATTGTTATATTTTATGTTATATATGTAAAATTAAATGGTTGAAAGAATAATAGAAAGAAAGAAGTGAAAATTGGTGGAAAAAAGGGGGCAACATCCAAAGTTTGGGGACCAAATTGTAAATATTTAATAGTTGATTCGGACCAAAAGATGATACTTGAAAGATTTTTAGGAGATATTTGGATGGAATTACAATTCAAAAAGGAATGGAATATGATCAAAATCAATTTCCAATCGCACAAGTTATATTCCAAATTTTTAGTCGAATATTACAGTAAACATTCGAATTGGAAAAATTATATTTCTATAAAATTTGTAGCCCTTTGAGTTAGATTTTCAACTCACTTTGAATCAAATTAATTGGATATCGAGAGAGAAAGCTATGACCAAAATAGTGATTGCAGTGTAGAGACAATATCCGCGAGCAAATTGGAACTCTTTTGGAAGTCAATTTGGACGTGATTTTCAACCAATTTTCCACTTCAAATACATAACAGTAGAATACATATTGGGGACCTTTGATATACATATTATACTCCAATATTTATCAATTATTATTATCAAAGGAAAAAATTATTATTTTTGTGAGATGATTAAAGGGGACTTGCAAGAATTTAATCAAGGGAAGATTCAAACCTAATTTTTGAGTAGAGAAGAAAGTTGCAAGTGGAGATTTATCACGAAATCACTGAAGAGATTCAAGATTTCAAGATTCATCTTCATCTTCATTTTCATCTTGTCAATTTATCAAAAATTCGAGTTATGTCTTTTCACTTAAATATGATTTATTATAATTTCGATATGTTAGACTAATTTTATATATTGTTAGGATGAGAGAACCCTTGTTATGATATTTTTAGTTTTTAATTACTTATTTTGACTTTAATTTGATTTGATTTATGTATATTTATTATTTCTTTATCCTTCTTTTCAATTGCTTGATTACCAATTGAATTGTTAGTGAATTTTATTGTTATTGAGAGAGACAATAAGATTTAAGCACAATATAATAAATATTGTAAGGTTCGATAGATGATAAAGATATACATCTATGCTTTCAATAGACGTTCTAGTATTTGTTAAGGTATTTATCATGTTTCTATCTTTTATCGAGAGATAGAAAAGTCACATGAGTGGAATAAATTTGATCGCTATCGAGATGTGCTTTTTATTAAATTAGGAATATTGACCAACATGAATGATTTCAATTTGTCACTTTAATTATTACACTAAAAATNTGTTATTGAGAGAGACAATAAGATTTAAGCACAATATAATAAATATTGTAAGGTTCGATAGATGATAAAGATATACATCTATGCTTTCAATAGACGTTCTAGTATTTGTTAAGGTATTTATCATGTTTCTATCTTTTATCGAGAGATAGAAAAGTCACATGAGTGGAATAAATTTGATCGCTATCGAGATGTGCTTTTTATTAAATTAGGAATATTGACCAACATGAATGATTTCAATTTGTCACTTTAATTATTACACTAAAAATGGAATAATAAGGGAGATTCAATATCTTAGCAATGCATCTCACATATTTGAAAAATACATTTACTTGCTTTAATTAGTTTAGTTGATAAATTAGGGATTAGTATAAAAAAATCACAAAAGGCGTTTGCTATTCGATTAAAGTTACAATTAATTTTAATTCGATCAAACACGTAGTTTCCGTGTGTTCGACACTCTATTTACTACTATATTACTTGATAATGATCGCGTTCACTTATGGGAAATCAAACGATCACCCACAAAACTTTTTCCTTTTTTATTTTATTTATTTTTGGTTTTTGATTTAAGTTTTTAATTATTTTATGAGAAAATATTAAATTACTTGATTAAAATGTGGTATAAACTAATTTTTTGGGTCAACTAATGACATATTGGATAGAAACTATCCATTGAGGTCTCAACTGTTATCATTTAAAAGGTTTGGAGTGACATCTGCAACGATTGAAAGGTTAGGGAAAAATCAGCCACTGTTTGAAAGATTTTTGGCCTTACCTGCAATTATCCCTTTTAAAATTGATTAAAATGTGGCCAAAATTAAATTTTTAGGTCAACTAACGACATATTGGATGGAAAGCGTCCATTGGGGCCTCAGCTGTTACAATTTGAAAGGTTTGGAGTGACGATTGAAAGGTTAGTGGAAAGTTTGCCATTGTTTGAAAGATTGGGAGCCTCAACTACAATTATCCTAAAGTATATTAACAAAAAAAAAAAAAACTCACCTTCCCGAAAAATTATTTTCCTCTTAACTGAGTTTGAATTAAAATAATTAGGATTGGAGTTTAGATTAAGATCTTGAATGAACTCTCTAATGAAAAAAGAAATCCCATCTTCACACATCATTTTGTGAAGCAAAAGAAACTTAAACAAAATTAGAGAAAAATTTTAGAAGGTGATGAAGTGTGTATATATATGTGTATGTAATCAGCAACAAAAAGATAAATACAAGAATTTGTTGAAAATTGCTGGACCCTTAAAGTAGCTCTTGTAATTGTGTTAAAAACAAAAAGATATTGAAACACGAAACTTAATTAATAGAAAAATAGATAAATCCATCGATGGTACCGTAATGGGATAGGGAGAATGGGTGATGGGGGTAGGGGTGATCGTGGCCGGTAGTAGGGCGCGGAACTGAATAGGGAAGAAGAACCATTTCTTTTTTTGTTTTTCTATTTTTATTCATTTTTCATACTTTTAATTCTCCTTTTAAATATTTTGGTGGTGGTGGAAAGTAGAGAATGAGGATAGGGGTAGGTGGGGTTAAGGATGATATATTATATATAGTTAATATGTTTTAAATTGTTTTACATGAGATTTATTTGTATGTTTTTAAAAAAGAATTGAAATTCTAACTGCAATTATCTATTTATTTTTATACGATTTTTTATCATATTTGTTTATTTAAAGAAGGGGCTAAATTAATCATTTTACATTGATGAAGATAACACATAATGAATTTTTTCGCAATGAAAGCAAAAAATATGGAGGTTTTGCACAATGAAAGCAATCGATATTGACATTTTGCACCAATTATCTATATTTCATGGAATAAATTGACAGAATGAGACGGAGATGGCCAACTCCGCAAGAAAAAGGTTGAAATGAGGGTGCGAATGTCAAATTTGAAACGATAGGGATGATTTGCACAATGTGTGCAACGATAGAGTCATTTTGTGTTAATTACTCATTTTTCTTATATAGGCTAGTTAAATAATGGTTTAAATAAGAGTAATTCATATTTTTGATAAGAAAACACATTAAATAAGAACATATTTGAAAATTAAGAGATCAATTATACTCACAACAAGGAAAATGACCTATAATTTTGAGCATACGAAAAAAAAAAAAAAAAAAGTATATCTCTATGGGACGGATGAAATATAAATTAAACTGTAAACATTGATTTTCACATAATAAGTTTTAGTGGCTAGTGCTGCAGTTAGTTTGTGGGAGTAGGGGTTTGAAATTCCCTGACAACTTTTAAGCTAAATACTCATGACTTATCATGAGAATTTGGTGGTTCTTGTGCGATTTCGAATCCTCACATTTTTTCCTCGTCGCATACATCCTCGACATATAGTTTGGGCGCGCGCGCAAATGATCATTTTTTACGGATTTCATCCATTCATTAGGGGCAAAGAGAAGAAGTGTCAAGAATTTTGAGAAGCGGGATAGGATTCAAAAATATCTATGTACAACCTCGTTTTGTAATTTATTTATATTTAAATCTTTTTATGATTTAAATTGAAAAAAACTTATAAAAAAAAAAAAATATTTGGTTAGGTTCAGGGAATTCGAGATTGGACAATGTTCCCTGTCTCCACCATTTAGGATTCGAGTCGAGGCAAGACGAAAAGGGTGGAAACGGATAATATTGTCATCCCTACCATTTGACTGTTAAATAGTCAATTTTTATCAAGTGTCTTAGTTTTTATTAATTAAATAGTCAATTTTTATCAAGTGTCTTAGTTTTTATTAATTAAATAAATAGAATTAAAAGTCAAATGGATGGAATCTGTTAAAAAAATATGACGTAAATCGCACAAGAACCCCAATTTTAGGGAACACTCGTGTGCTAAATTCCTGAACATTCACACTATTTTATCTTGCCTGATACGCTTCGCAGTAAGTTGGATATCCGAGGAATTCGTCAATTCTATTGCTTTATTTTGATTTAAAAAATTTGAACTAGAAGATTTCATCAAATTAATCACGTAGTAGCTAAATCTACAGGAAATGAATGCTAGTTATTGTACTTCTTCTCCAACAATACTCACGGCAAGTCACAAATAGGATACGAGCAAATAGATTCACTTATTGCACTTCATTACGGGACAAATAGGATATGAACAAATAGATTCATTTATTGCACTTCACTACGAGACAAGAAACACGTAAAACATTTCAAGTTAAGCGTACGTTTGATTACAAACATGGAATTTGTATGGAAATAAAATCAATTCTAGGCAATTGAATTGTCTATAACTTATTTGTATGAAAATTATTAATTAAATGTGTTTGATTGATTTACTTTTCAACCTAAAAATATTATATTTGTCCATTTTTTATTGATAGGTAGATGAAAGAGTGTGGATACATGAGAGATAAAGAGAAAGTGAATCACCTGAAAAATAAAAACCACCTCTCCTTAAATAAAATATTTTCCTTGGTTTCAAAGAAAATATGAAAGTAGAAAAATATTTTCCGCGAAAAAAAAATTAATGTTAATCAAATAGTACAAAAATAAGAAATTGGGTGGAAAAAAAATACACTTTTCATGAAAAATATTGGCAATCAAACGTACCATAAAATTAATTTGATAAATAGTTGTTGGAGTTTGTGCAAAATTTTATGTTGGAAATTAAAGTTTTTTGTAACCTATTTAGTTATTAAAATTTAAAACGTTTTTACTATTGATCTCTTACTTAGATAAATTGTTGCAGAAGCTTGCTCAAAGGGTCATCAGAAAGGTAATTTTTGGGCTCAGTTTCATATTATATTTATCTACCAAACAACCAATCCTCCAACCCATAACCAATATATTCACTTCGATTGCTCCTCAATCTCACCAACAAAAGACAAGATAACGGTGATGATTTGTAAGTTACAAAGACACGAAAAAAAACAATGAAAGAAGATACAAAGAGGAGGCCAAATACACAAAGAAAGCCATCGGTTTTTCTCTCCACTAAGGCAGCCTTTTTTCCAGCAAGAAGGTAGCCACATTTTCTCTCAATTCAAATACAAATCACACACCTTATTGCTAAGGTAAAGACACCATATTTATAGGCTATGTTAAGTTTTAGTTGGATCAATAAAAGGCTTAAATGGACCAAGATTCAAAGTCATCCAGGTAATATATATGAGCTGTGAACAACATTAATTCTTAAAGCTACTTGCAACAGCCCACTTTATTTTCCGATCGAGCCTTGGACTTGGTTGTTGGTAACAATTTAATTCAATGTTTACGTCATAACCCGAAATTCATTAGGTATTAAAACTCAAAAAATCTTCACCTTGATATCCAATTAACCTGCAAGCAATCAAAACACAAAGTTAATGCTTGCATAATCAAGGCAACTAATAAAATTGGAATCACAAACCTTACATCGTGTTTCGGACCCGAAACACATATTATACCTGCTTCATGTACTCACCAATGCTATGGTCAAATAACACCCAAGTAGAAGCAGATAATAACGGTAAACAATCAAGAGCAAATAATCATGCGATGAAGATATAACATAGGATAATCCACATATCTTTTCCAAAATACGTTCACATAGAACAATAGATTAACACTAAGTCAATCAATCAAACGGTCAAAACACATATGCAACAAATGCATTGATTTCATGAAAAGACCTCACCACACTTATCGTATCTCATTCCTTGTTACTCACACATCGAAAACACATATCTCCTCTCATCATCCACTAGACTGATCACTCAACAAATGTCTAATTGGTAGACCTATTGTTGATTTCGAGTTTTGATTATAACAAACAAATTTTTCTTATCTCTAACATCTATATTCGAGTCTTCATTGTTACATGTTGCGAACCTAATGGAAATCGAGCATTCATAATCAAGCTTGAAAATCGAGCACTTGCGTCAAAACAATTGGAGACAAATCAAGTGCACTCACGTCAAAACAATCAAAGACATTAGCCTTAGTTGATTTGAATCCATATGTAAAGGTAAAACGCTTTAAATCTTAGCAATGAATAACTACGAGCTCGTAAGTCAAATTTTTATGCACGAAATAAATTTTTCACAAAAATGCTTGCATTGAAAACTATTTTCAATATAACAAAAATCTCCACTCGACTTTCTTATTACCAATAATATTCTTTTTGAAAAGATATGTGAGTATGTTCCTTACGTATGTACCCTTTCAAAAATAATCAAGAAAATAGTAAGTCAAAGATGTCTCCTCTAGCGGACGTCCGGTGGCCCAATGGTCAATTTTTAACTGTTCTGATTTCTGACGCTCAACGACTAGTTCAATCGTCTGGTACAGTGGCGGATGTCCGATTGGGCAGAAATTTTGACGTTTTGACTGCTACAAATATCACTTCACTTTACATTCAAAAACACTTGTTTAAGAGCATTCAAGTGAGATTTGTTTGCGCAAAATTGCATTGATTTCTCATATAATTTATTATCAAATCATTTTGGTCATGAAAATCATTTTGCACATCAAAAATTTTCATACGTAATACTTGAACTTCATTCATTGCTATCTATTAAAGTGTTAGCCTACTCTCTTGTTACTTAAATGTGATCATATCATCTATTAAGAGAAAAGTCTCAATTTGAAAATTTAATTCTCTTTAAACTTGTGGGTCGTGTTGATATCCCGTAAAGCTCAATGTTGTATAAGGATCGGTGCTCATTTCTTGTAAGTCGCCAAAAAATTTGTAAATGGTTGGATTGCATGACAAGTCAATCAACATAGTGAAATTGGTCTTACTCATGCCGGAGAGCTTAGTAACAGAGGACGTAGATCATTGCGTTTGATCGACCCTCCATAGTTATATCGTTTGCATTATCTATCCCTATTTACTTATTGCTCTCATATTCGTGCTTACTATTTGAATTAATATATCTAGTTATCACTTGCTTGATTTAAGGTTAATTTTTCAAAAAAATTTTAAAAACCAATTCACCCCCATCTTGGTTAGCTATTATTGGGTTTTCAATTGGTATCAGAGCAAGGTGCTCATTTTAAAATTTAGATTTTACAATATTGAGCAATCTAACCACAACAATCTTCAAAATCTCGAGGGATATTCAACAAATCGACCTCCATTCTTTGATGGCATACATTATAATTATTGAAAAATTAGAATGATGATTTACATTCAATCAATATATTACAATATTTGGGAAGTCATCGAATATGGTCCTCATGTGTCTACCAAGATGATTAAAATTGATGGAAAACCAGATCAATGTATTCCCAAACTTAGAGAGGAATATGATGAAGATGATAAAAGAAAATTGTCCTTGAATGCTAGAGCCAAAAACGTACTTAATTGTGCTTTAGATAGAAATGATTTTAACCGTATTAGTACACGTGACTCCGCATATGATATATGGCACGCTTTAGAAGTAACTCATGTTGGCACAAGTAAGGTAAAAGAAACTAAGATTAATCTCTTGGTCAAAGAATTTGAAAGCTTTTTCAGGAAATAAGATGAACCCATTGTTGACGTGATTACTCGTTTTATCGATATTTTTAATGGTCTCAAAGACTTTGATTGTAAATTTACTAACGGTAAGCTTGTAAATAAAATGCTAGGTCACTTTCGAAAGATTGGAATTCATTGAGGATGTTGATGGAAAACATCAAAGATATCAACACTTATCCTTTGGAGGAAATCTATGGAACTTTGATGATATACAAGCTCAACAATACCGAAACCAAGGAAAAGATAAGAAAGAGCAAGGAAGAATCAAAAGAGCTTTCTAGGCGTCAAATTGCTCTCAAATCGATAATTGAAGAATGAACTACAAGTGAACATATGAATGATGAAAAGCTTAATGATCTTGTTCTTCTTGTCAAAAAATGGAGAGGCTTTCGAAATAATAGAAAGTTTCAAAAGAAAGAAGAAAGGAGCGAGAAAGAAATAAGAAAATTGTTTGCTATAATTGTGACAAACCCGGTCACAAGAGAACCGAGTGTCCAAACAAAAAGAAAAATATCAAGAAAAAGGCGCTCCAAGCAACATGGAATGAAAGCGACGATGATTATCGCAATAAAAATGAAAGCCAAGAAGAAATCGCCAACATGTGCTTCTTGGCAATTGATGATGATGTAAATTCTATTGAAAAAATCTCATATGATGATATATGTTCCTTTTATGATGAGATTTTAGAAGAAATTTAAAAACTCGCCCTTATCTACTCTATTCTTATTCTTAAAAAGAAACATAAATTATTAAAAAGTGAAATGGAGAAAAATTTTGAAACTAAAAGGGAAAATGTTGATTATAATTCATTGTATAAAGAAAATTGTTCTTTAACAGAAAATGTTGAAAATTTGACAAAAATTATTTTTAAATTCATTTAAGGGAAGAAGAACTTTGATTTAATGCTCGATGATCAAACGTGTATTTTTGATAAAGAAGGCATTGGATATAAACTATTTTTGAAACAAAAATCTCTCAAGAATTTATTTGTCAAAGCTTCAAATACAATTCCCTCAAAAACTACTTGCAACTTTTACAACAAGGATGGACATATTGCCTACAATTGTCTTACCAAAAAAAAGTTACATTTTGAAAATAAGTGGACTCGAGAATCCACTAAAACTAACTACCAAGGACCCAAGCTTGTGTGGGTACCAAAAATCAAAAGTTGAATTATTATTGTTGGTACCAAAGAAAATGATTAGCAAATGGTTCTTAGATAGCGGGTGTTCAAAGCACATGGCCGGAGATAGAACTTTACTATCAAATTTCAAAAAGAAGGATGTAGTTCATGTCACATTTGGAGACAATGTAAAAGGAAAAATCATTGGAATTGGAAACAATTGTAATCATCTCACCCCTTCCGTTGAAAATGTACTATTGGTAGATAGCCTTAAACATAATTTACTTAGTATTATCAATTATGTGATAAAGGCTATCATATTAAATTCATTTATTCTACTAGTCTCATTAAGGATGCTACATATAGAGAGATATTATTTATAGGAAGACAAAGCAAATATGTTTATATCATAATATCAATTTTGAAAATGATGAAAAATGTTTAGTAAGTTTGAAAGAGAATACTTAGCTATGACATAAGAGATTAGGTCATGTTGGCGTGGATCTTCTTTCAAAAATCTCCAAAAATGAATTTGTCAAAGGTTTACCTATTTTGAAGTTTGAAAAAGACAAAATTTGTGATGCATATCAATTTGATAAACAAGTAAAAATTTCATTTAAACCCAAATTGCACTAATAAACTACAAATCACTTCAATGACTTCACATTGATCTTTTTGGACCATCAAGAACCGCTAGTTAGGTGGAAAATACTATGCTTTCGTTATTGTTGATGATTTCTCTAGATTTAATTAGATTTTTTTCTTAAGTCTTAAAGATGAAGCCCTAAAAACCTTTAAACATTTTTGTAAAAATGTTCATAATGCAAAAGGATACTCCATTACAATCATTAGAAGTGATCATGGTGGAGAATTTAATAATCTCGCATTTGATGAGTTTTGTAATGAAAATGAATATGAACATAATTTATCGATTTTTAGAACTTCTCAACAAAATAGTGTAGTAGAACGGAAGAATCGAACATTGTAAAAAATGGCTAGGACCATGCTAAATGAAACTAGTATGTCAAAATATTTTTGGGCCTATATTGTTAATAGAGTTTTAATTAGTCGAAAGAAAACTAAAACTTCATATGAACTTTGGAAAAATAAAATTCTCAATATCAATTATTTCAAAGTCTTTGGGTGTAAAAGCTTTATCTTGAATATAAAAGAAAACTTGGAAAATTTGATTCAAAATTCGACATTGGGATTTTTCTAGGATATTCATCGAGTTGTTGAAGAATTCATTCATGTCATTTTCGATGAACTAACTCTCTTGATGTAGGGTTGGAAACTCCTCTCGAACAAATAACTATTTAAGATCAACACAATGAAGATCCACAAGATGAACATCAAGAAGGAGAAAATGTTCCACAAAGCGAAGAAGAGCCAACCAAAACCCAAAATGATTCACCTCTACCAAAATGGAGGTTTCTTCCTTCTCACCCTAAAGAAATAATCATTGGTGATCCATCAAAATGAATTACCTACAAATAATCGAAGTAGTTGTGCATTTATTTAACAAATTGAACCGAAAACTTCAAAGAGGCTGAGTTTGATGAATTTTTTATTCTAGCTATGCAAGAAGAACTAAATCAATTTGAAAGAAATCATGTTTGAGATTTACTCGCTAGACCAACCAATCAAACCGTCACAGTACAAAATAGGTTTTTAGAAATAAACTAGATGAAAATGAA
>CAIGRH010001495.1:0-19688 GCA_903798295.1 Fraxinus nigra | reverse complement strand
CAAATTTTTAGTAAATTTTGATAAAAGTTAAAACATTAATGGATTCCATGAAATATATTATTAAAATTAATTGTTAACTTTGATTTAGATTAAAATTAAAATTTCAATCGATACAAAACGCGAATTTAAAAAAAATAAAAATTGAGAAGTTGGGGGGCACGTGCCCCCGGACCCCCCGTCCGCCCCCTGGAAGTAGTACACCACTTCTTACAACAAAGAAAAAATAGGAGATATTGACTTGATCCACATCCTACAATAATGCAACTTAGTTCATTTGATTTAAGTATAATTTTTTATCTTCACAATTTAGCGTCCTATATTTCGATTGTGGAGATATAAAGTGCCAATCAGATTAAATGGATATGCATTAGGGATGGTTTGACAAAGCTTTTTATGTAAAAATTAAAAAGATAAAAGTCATGGCCCCCGTAAAAATGTTTGGTTAAAATTAAAATTCGATTTTATGAAAAAATGAATAAAATTTTAAAATAGCTTTATCAAACAAGGGGCTTAATTTGTTTAGCCTGGAGTGAGTGAGTCTACCTTACATCTTGTTTGGTCCCTCAAATCTTTGTCTGTTTTATTTTAGCTTCCGTTTGTTTCTCATTTTTCATTCATAAAAATGAAAAATATGACCGTTATATATCACATCAAGTCATCAATTTTGTATTTCTATCTTTTGTGTGGGGCCCGATAACGGCTATATTTTTCATTCTCATTCTACAATAATGAGAATTAAACGGAAATTTCAAAATGGATAACACATTTTTCGTACGAAGCCATGGTATTTTTTAAACATTAGTATCGTTATGTTTATTGGGTACATAACGTAGAGAGAGAGAGAGAGAGAGAGAGTTTTCAGCATAGTTCTCGACCTATTGAAAGTGTTTTAAATGCACATGTGAATCTCGTGCGTCAGATACAATGGTAATGGTAATTTCAATAAAAACAAATGAATTGTCGCTTTGAATCCCACTCCTCAGCTATCGGCAGTTTGTTCATGTTGATGCCACCCATTGCATTTATCGCCCTAAGTCTTCGCATTTAACCCGTTACATTTCGTAAACACTTTGTCAAGGTACATCGACTTTGGAAGCTACCCAAAATTAATTAAAGTTGCGAGTTCAATAAAATGTGTAATTAAAAACGAAGTTTGATCAACTTATAATTTCAATGACTCGGTCAAAAGAGGCTCAAGAGAACTTGACTACTTAACAAACATTTGAACGGACTCCGCGCTGGAAACCACCAAGGTGCTACAAAATGGATAAGTTGGTGATTTAATGCCAAAGAAATGGTTGGGGACTTCTAGCTACTAAGTCAATAGATCAAGGACTAAAATAAAATATCATGGTTCATAGTCCATAGATATTCTAAGTTTTTGTTTGAACTAGATTGTCCATCACTAGGTGGACCGCGATGGTTTTATCGTTGGACAATACCCTGAATTGACGCACCTTTATTTTATTTCATATTTTCCTTTTCCTTTTACATTTTGGGAAGTTCACACAGCATGTGCCGAGTGGGGACCTTTGAATGATAAAACCAACCAAATGTCACGAATGCATAGCCAATGGCCATCATAATAAAAGCTAACGGGCGACTGACTTTATCGATAGCCACCTCTTTTTGCTTTTGCTATTGGCTCCATTCTCTTCTCATATAAGAGAAAATTTGCATTATGGCACGTTTGCCAAAGCTTGAAAAGTTTACATAAAAGTAAATAAGTAAACTTAATATTTGTCTGTTGATTGAAATTAAAATCGGTCAGTCATGCTAGATCCAAAGGTATTTTAATGTATTTGAGGGGAATTTCAAATGAATTGATATTTTTTTAGCCCATTATTTGAGAAAAACAATTGTTCGAATAGTGAATTCTAGGAGAACATATTTTTAAAAGGATGGAAAAAATTTGGATTTACGTGTAAAATATTTTAGTATAAGCGTATAATTGAAAACGAGTACGTAGAAAAACATTTTTCAAATAATGATTGTCAAACATGGACTTAATTTCCATAGTGATACTCGTCAACATTTGGACTAGCCCAATGATAATCTTTGCCTTGGTTTGACAAAAATAATGTTTTAAATAGTGAATTTTTTTGAAAATGTCTGGTTAAGAAGCAAGAAAGTGTTTTAATTTTACGTGCAAAATATTTTATTATATGGATGTGATTGAAAAATGTGATTAAAAAATAAGAAAAATTTATGGGTTTGCATGTAATATTATTTTATTGAAGAATGTATGGTTGAAATTAAGAGAGAAAATATATTTTGAAAATAATGTGAGACCGAAGAAGGGCTATGTTCTTGATCTTTATACAGTGCTGTCCGTTTCCGATTTTTTCAATTTGAAAAATGCATTTTTGGACCATTGTATTCGTGCAAGTGTCTCCCAGTGTGAGATAGGGAGTAAAAATTAACTAAGTATTTTTGGTTTTTTAATTAATTTAATTGATGGTTGTTGAAATTGAATTTTGCCAACATGTTTTGACCTTCTATGGATAAATTTAACAAGTGTAATGGTAGAATAGTTAGTAAAAGAGTTATTTTATCTTCACTTCTTACTGTGTGCGGCATGAGCTTCTCAACTAACAGACGATTGCCTTTTATTTTAATTTTTGAGAGTATGACGTATATATTCTATCCGTAAAATTTATTAATTGTTAGATAATGTTCATCCATCTTCTATGCATTGTTGTGTTGTATGGCTTCAATAATCAGTTGTTACTTAAGTTTTAGTTGTATTTCAGTTTTCATTTTATAAACTTGGGTTAAAGTTTGAGTGATAACTGGAATTTGTGATGAAGTTTTCGTGATTATAGCAAATAGATGGAATCAGACCATTTACAATGCATATTATGTATAGAATGATTTTGTTTTTTTTTTTTTTTTGACCGAGTCCTCGGCGCTAGCCCTTCTAGTCCTGAAATATTGCCCCTCTATCTATATAGCCACATTGGTGTCAGTTTAAGACCCAAGCAGTTGGTGGCTTCTGCCAAACCGATTTTCTTCCAAACTTCAACATAGCCTCGGCACAACCAATTGCCACTTCATTAGAAGGTTCACCACTTCCAATGCCCGTAGGTTGCAGCCATGAAAAACCGGACTCGCCATAGCGCACAACTGATAATAACCTAGTTCATCACTATCACGTCGGTTCCCTAATCCAACCACTATATCCCGAACATTTTTCCATCCTATGTAGACCTTAACTCATTCCCACAAGCCCAACTCCTTCCAAATAGGTTGAATTGAACCTCATCACACTAGAACAATAAGTGTCCCGTAGTTTCAGGTAGTCCAAAATGATAGCAACTGATGTTAATGTTTATCTAGATCCCTCTCTATTCACAAGTTGTGGATAATTGGTGTTCTGTTAAAATTGAAAACCTTAGTGGGGGGAGTTGAGCTCCTTTCTATTGTCTAGACCTCTCTCCTTAACCCACATGAGGATGTGATTACGCCCAAAGAATAACGCGGTAATTGTAGTGCAGCTTTGGAGTGTCGTATCCATAGGGAAATGAAAAAATGCTCAAAGAATTATTTTTAATTGTTATTTTTTTTTTTATTTATTTTTTTTTTTTTTTTTTTTTGTGGGGTTATAAAATGTGATAAGATGCTTTATCATTTTTATATATTGAAACATAGAAAACGACTTTTAGGCTAATAAAAGAAAATGTACCTTATTGTTAAAACATAAAAGAAAAAGTTATTCGTTGCCACTGAATCCCCATAAGTGGCGTTGGTCATGTATGCTTTAATGTCATTGTACTAATAATAGTTAATGTCATTTTTTTTTATTAACGTATTAACTTGTGAGCTGATATTCGTCTGTTTTGATGTTTTACTCAATCTACAAAAATTCCTCAAACATCTCATGATTGAAATATTAGAATTTTGTCAAAATGTTATTTTTCTTTTGAATTAGTGAAGAATTTTGTTAGATTAGATTAATAGATTACTCAAACATCCGCAAATTGATTTCTATTTGCATGTCGAGTTTGTAAATAGAACTTGTATGTCGACTTTTATAAGCTTACTTTTATTTTGTTACACGTTTATTTTTAACATTATTCAATTATCCAATTAACGTGCAACGGACGTTTAGCCTCGCTAGTCATTATTCAACACTAAAGGGGCAAGCAAATCTTTTTACTTCCTCTTAACACAATTTGAACATAAATCGCTACTAGGGATAATATGTGCTTAGTAATAATAGGACTATGAACAAAAATACGAAGTTAATGATGTAAGTGTGATAACATATAAGATTAATGTTACCTGGGTCAGAATATATTTAGCCTACAATTAATTACTCGTGTGAAAATATAGATAACCTAATTAGAAAGATCAAATCCCACCATGGATGGTTACACAACGTTTTTACATAAAAAAAAAATCAACTATTCCATTCTTCAAATTTTTTGGTCACTAATGTTTTATAATTTTATTAAATGTATATTCTTTAAAAATGGTATTATCCTATATGCAAAATTTTAAGAATTTATTATATTCATATTCTTTTAAGTTTTTAACTCGAATAAGGATTTTACTTTAACCCTCATTTGATCCCCATTATTTTCTCTCTTATTTTCAATCACACATTTCTCGATAAAATAATATTACACGTAAATCAAATTTTTTTGCCTTATTTTTAACAGTATGTTCTCTATTAATCTATTATTCTAAAATGCATTATTAGAATAAAAATGTGGCTCAAACACGTCCTTAATAAAATGCGCTTAATTAGTTTTCATATTCATTTTTCCGTCCAGATTATTATTTTTAATAATATATATCGAAGAATAATAGTATTGAGCCCCTGTTTGATTGTGATTAAAATTAATTTTAATTTAAATCAAAGTCAACAATTAATTTTAACCACATATTTTATAGATTCCATTATCTTTCAACGACATATTTCATTTACTTTTATTAAAATCTACTAGAAAATTGATTTTATTCGTAAATTTAATTTTGAGTATTTTTTATAAAGCTATTTACAATGAAATAACTTTGCAAGCAAACTTAAAATATTTTTTATTTTGTAATCAAACATTTTTTTTTAAAAAATTACTATTATAATATCCATTCTCCCTAAAAATGAAGATCAAACACCCTTGTTTTGTCTCTTGTTATTTCAATTTTTTTTTTTACATATTCATTTTCAACTATACATTCACACGATAAAATATTTTACACGTAAATTTAAAACTTTTCCATACCTTTTAACCACACATTTTTCGAAAGATCACTATTATAAACAATATCTTTTAATGGTCACCAAATAGGGCTAAAAGGTTATTATTCAGATTATTGGCTTGTTTGATTCCCGTTAATTTATTTTATGATTTGCCATAAGATCATTTTCAATGATATATTCACACGATAAAATATTTTATGCGTTTTTTCAAATTCTTTTTGTACTTTTTAACCATACATTCTTCTAAAAATACTATTAAAAATTTATTTTTTTCCCATTAATTAAATGAAAATCAAACAAGCACTATATAATACATGTGAATTAAGGGCGTGTTTGAGACACATTATTTTGAAAGAATGTATTTTGGAATAATAGATTGATGAAAAATGTGTGGTTGAAAAAGAAAATTATTGATGTGATGAAAAATATTATTTTATTGAAGAACGTGATATTGAAAATGAGTATAAGAATGATAATGAGAATTTTAACGTGGTTGAGCTATGTTTTCCTAAAAAAATAAAAATATTAAGGGCGGGTTCAGTATAACTCAAAATCCAATTAAAATTGAAAATATAATCGTTATTGGGTTCACTCTTTTAATAAAAGTCAACAATAACGACTAATTTTTCAATTTTAATTACAATCGAACACGCAAATCAATTACGAAATTAATTTAGCGAAAGCAAAATCTTTAGTAATGATAATCACGCGCCAGAATTCGCTTTATTCTTTTCGACATTATCGGCATCGCCAATCCCTGAGCGTGTGATTTGGTTTCGCGGTTCTTTGGCGGTACAAGTACTCTGCAATCCCTAATTTCACAGTCATATTGGATCAACAATCAATACGAATCCACCGATTTCCCGCGCGACGGCGCGAAAATGGCGAAGAAGGCGGTGAGCAGAAAAGAGCTATTGGAGAGATGGACGGCGATTGAAGAAGAGGACGATGACGACGCATTATCTAGTCATCCGGTCAAACGTCGTCGTTTTCGCCAACTCAAAGAAGAATGGTGAGAATGGTTCCCTCCTTTTCTGTCTTCTTTTTATGCGAGTAAACTGTTGTTTTTGAACTTCACCGGTATAAGAAAAATGAAAATGGATGTTTCTTTTGAAATTAGAATGAGCAGAACAAAAGAATTAATATTTACATTCACATTTCTTTGCTGCTCATCCATCGGTTTTGTGTTTTGAACGGATCTTGAAGTTTTTTAAGATAATTGAATAATCACAATGAATGAAAAGTATACATATTTTTGCTTTTTATTTTTTCAGCTTATTTCCAATAATTAATATTCTGGACAAAACTTCAGGACATTGAGGTGAACCTACATGAAGTAATTAGAGCCTCGGTCATTCTTGCAAATGAATAATATCTTGTCTAATGACAAACTTGCTACTTAACACTTTTGAACATGTATATTTCTATGCGATGTGATTGATGACTAATCAGCTCTGTGTTTCGGATGGTCTTACTCAAGCTGCATTTATTCTTTTTGCACACTGGAGTGGAAACTATTAATGAACGAACACAATCTTCTTTCAAGTTCATGCTATAAACTAGTCTGTTATTGCTTTATATTCAGGTTTTCAGATGCATTCAACTTTTTAATCTATTTACCGAAAGAAAATCACATCTGGTGTGGTTATTGGGATCTGATGGGACCTCTTCTAGAAACGTTCTACAATTATTTCAAAGATGAACGCGCTGATTCTCCTCTTAAGCTTCTATGGAATAGAATTTCTGAAGAAATGCGAAGCTGTGCTCAATGTATTCATCAGCACCATCAAGCCCAAGAGATGTATGGTACTGAATATGAGTTGAGTTCTGTTGGTCCCCTTCTTGATGTTCTGCACACTCTTGATGAAGAACGAATTAGTCAACACCTTCAAGATCTCAATGCGAGAATAGCAAGGGGAGAGTATGACCCTGCGAGCCATTATGGCGAAGTCGCTAGTGTCATGTTTGAGGTATTTAGATTGCAATCTTTTGGCCATGTTTTCTTTTTGGTATTAAAATAATGACGCACATTATTTATATACTCAATTGTCGAGTTGTTCCACATCTCTGTGTATGGGTATTAACTCTTCCATGTAACCTGTGGTTCTTGATATATGTTTCTGCTATACAAATGATCTTAAGAGGCTACATCATCAGGTTTTATGTGGATATAGTTTAGTTTGAAGACGGAAATCACGTTCAGTCTCCTCCACCAACATCAGAGAAATATCCCATATTCAGAGGAGTTGAAATAACACTGGAAACTCTTATGTTTCTTGCTTTTTTATTTCTCCTGATCAAATACATTTGGGTAACAGGTTTTGTCCTTTCCCATCTTATTGGATGATCAATACTTGGTGACCGAGTTTCAAATATTTATTGAAGCAATTGACAACTTTCATGAATTGAAGTTAGCTGGAAATCAGCAGTATCCTGTATGGCCTCCTTGTGATTACTTACCATTGTCACGTTTTGGTATTTCTAATCATTTTTACTGAACCCCTCCTCTTCCTTATCGTTGTATTTTCAGGGAGTTTATGTTCTACTCTTTCTTAAAAGCAGAAGAACTCGATCTATTGGTTTTCGCCTGGCTGGACATATGGGTAAATTGAGGTATTTCTTTTCCTGTGGAAGCTCAGTATGGGAGTTGAATCATTTGCAATATCCACTTGTAATGACTGCAATCATTTCTAGGATAGCATAGATAATTTTGAACACTTTATTATGTAACTTTTAGTATGCCTGACTATTCAAAGATTTGCTAACTAGGTGAACACTTCAACGCTATAAAAACAAATCAACTGATATTCTGTTTGAACCGTGCGCCCTGCAGAGTTTTGTTATGCTAAATTTTTATCTTCTGCTTTATGTAGGACATCTACAGATCTGAATCCATTGCAGCATTTACTGAAGAAATGCATATGCATTTTAGAGTCAGAAAGCATGCAACCATCAAAAGAGACATCAAGGCCTAGGATTCAACTGGATCGAATCGCCGTATGGCTTGGAATGAAAGCATTGTAGGAAACAGTTGGTTGCAATGTTTAATATTAGGATTTGGCATGCTTATAATTTTTTTATGCCAATAGATATTTTATCTTATTTTATTTATTTCTTTATTTTTGAAGGCTTGGGTTTTTAGAGCCTCCGGCATTTGAAGAAGGGATTTTAGATCGGCATCCCATTTTCCTCAGTATCGTACTCAACCATATCAGTGATGATTCACTTGAGTTTTCTCATGCTGTTAACTGCTTGAGATTACTATTTGAAAAGCTTGGTATATCTCTTATGGTGCATTTCTTTCTCTCTTTGGCAGCTCTATTTTTCCAATCTTCTAAGACATGTTTTCGTACACAGGATGTAAACTATGGTTGAGGGCGACATTGTCTCCTAGCGTTATGCGAAATACGCTTTTGGGTCAGTGTTTCCATACTCGAAATGAGAAAAGCCATAAAGAAATTTTTGACCTTTTCTCGCCTTTTTTGCAGGCATGTTTGTTATTCTGCATTGTTATTAGTCTTTTTTCTTTCTTCATTATATTTCTTTGAGAAGAACATTGTACGCCTGCTTCATTTCTCACTACTTTGTTATCTCATGCTTCCAGTCGCTTGAAGCTTTGCAAGATGGCGAGCATGAAAAGCAAAGGAGACATTTTCTTTATTTTCTCCTACATCAAGTGACTGTAAGCAGTAATTTCAGCATGCTGATGAGAAAAAAGGCTTGCCAGGTGGTTGTTTCACCCTCTACAATGTCAAAGCAAAATTATGTATTTGTTGGCAACTTACAATGTTAATCTTGAGTTTTGTTCATTCACTTGTTTATGCAGATAGCTCTTCTCATTGTTCTCCGAGGATACAAGATGAACCCCCCTTGTCCCCCTTCTGAATGTGCACACATGTGGTAGGTAACTGTGGGGACTTTGTCCGTAAAGGTTATTTTGTATGTAGACAATTTGTGTACAGTTGGCACATGTGGTCTCCTGACTTATAACTGAATGGATATTCGGTTGGTGGATTCGCTGGATTAACTGTTAACATTTTCTTTAATTGTTCTCTCTCCTCTATTTATTTCACAGGGGCCCTTCTCTTGTGTCTTCTTTGAAGGATTTGGCGCTTCACAGTTCTCTTCGACAACCTGCATTAGATCTTATTCAGACTATTATTGTCTCTGATGCTTCTGCCTTGATATCCATGGTTCTGAGTGGTCAATTGCATTCATGTAATAAGACAAGTGGGCCTACTAGTTTTGGTATAGAAGATGATGATGAAGATCCTTTATCTGGTCTTGATATTGAAGACAATGATGTTAGTTGTTGGAAAGAATTCAGTCTGCAGAACAAAATGACCTCACAAGTACATGGGGAGTGGATGTGCATACCAAAGTTATGGTATGATGTACTTGTTGAAATTGATCCCCTGGCCCTTCCTGTATCCTTTTCCAAGGCTGTATTTTGGGCACTATCCCGTTTCTCAATGGTAGAACCGAGCAATAGCGAAGAAATGGCTCTTCCTGTTAGGAATTGGTTGTCAACCTTTGCTTCAGAAATGTCTTCACTTTTTGGGTGGAAGGTCCCATCTGGGGCCGATGATGGTGGAGATGGAGCAGCGTCTAGAAACTCCGTCAGATCTTCATCAATGTGCTTGCCTTTAGTTAGGGCATTCAAGAGGTCAGTCTCCTTATGACCAAAATGCTTCACAATTGTTTTTGCTATTGACAATGAAAACGTAAGGCAGATATCTATCCATGTGATAAAGAAATTGGCAGCCTTGGTTATTAATGGACTGTCTGTTGCAGATTAGCTGCTCATTATACTGTCAGAATGGAGCAAGGCGAGCTTACGAAGCAGTGGACCTGGGAACCAATGATGAGTGACAGTATTTTTCTCTTGTTTGTGGATCCTAATGATGTAATTGATTTGCATTGAAGTAATTTTTTTGTATCTGCCTGTGTGCACGCCCGTTATGTATGTAATTTTGATTTGCTTCACATTTTCGTGATTGCTTTACCTAAAAGTTGGAGTCCAAATTTATCTTATTGTTGTAGAATACAAGACGAGTGGCTAAGCTTATCCTTGAACAAGTTTCGGGCATGCATGGCGTAACTCATTGTCTGCAATTTCTTTGCTCTTCTCGATCTTCATGGTCAGCCATCTTTGTGGGAGTTCGGCATGCTTTGAGATTGGTAAGCTTAATAGAAAAGAGAGAGCATTTTGTATGTTCTGTAAATAATTGAAGGAAGTCTGTAAATTGTTGGCAACTTTTAATAATAAAGGTCACTAGCCTTAGATCACCCGTATTGTATTAGTTACTGGGAGGCTGCCCCGGGGGACTGTCTGGCCCAGGGCCCCGCAGCTCCCCCTGGCAGTCTCCCCAACACACGGGCCAGCAAGCTCAAATATAAGATAACACATGAAATACTCTGGGTAGGAAGCTTGTAACTATACCAGCAAATTAGACATCATCAGTGCACTTCACTATAATGTTGCCATAAACCAACTGTTAGCAATCTTGCCGTGTCACATGAGTAGGGGAGTTAGCTATGTCCGTGACAATACTTAAAATTGTTGGAGCAGAAGCCTGGTGCCATTTTGACCAAGCACCGAATCCAATACTTTGCATACTCTCCCCCCTCCCTCCTTCTGTTTGCTGAAACCCTCTATCCACATACTAGTTTTTGAGTGAATTGTACCCCAGCTGCCACTTGTTTCTAATCTTCTTGGGTAACAAACTGCTCATATTGTGGTTTTTGTTTTTTTCCTTCTGCTTTTCTCAGGTTCAGTTGGACTCTGTTCTGTTGAACTTTCAGACTTTACATCATTTCTTCTTTGTTCTGTGCAAATTGCTTAAAGAAGGGAATCCATGTATCGAGACCGGGTCACAAAAGTTGTCAGAGGCCTATGATGTTGCAAAGTTTTCTTCCCAAGGTGGATTTTTGAAGCAACCTGTATTTGATTCTTCACCCACAAAAGTTCATGGACATTCATCAACTGTCAGCTCCACTTCATGGGATATGTTTTGCTGCTTACTATCTGAAATTGCATGGCCTTCAATTCAGAAGTGCTTGGCAAAAGGCAAGACATTCATAGATCACAAAGCATCTCAGGTTTATATCTCCATCTGACTATAAGTTATGTGTTTCTCAGCTTTCTATTTTTTTTTTTTTAAATTTTATTTTTTTCATACAAGTGAACTTCTTTACTGTAGTGGATGTTTTCATATTCATGAAATCTCATGTCCACTAGAAGATATGGAACACCATTCACATCTTTGATATAATTCAATTCTTTCAAGGGGAAATCATTATATTTAGTTTGGTAAGAGCACCAAAGTGGCCAAATATAGAACTTTTGAACAGGCTATAAATCTGTGGAGCAAGCTGTATTTTGGCATGAAAAGAAAGCAAGAACCAAGCGTGAAAAGTACAAAAAATCATCTTCAATGTATTTAATCAGACAATAATATGCTCATTTGGAAGTATCTACATGTTACAGTATCTTAGGTGTCAAAGTGTGGTTTTCATATTGTCAGAAGAGAAAGGGGTGTATCTTTTCTCTTGGCATCTATCTGTAATAAAATAAATAAATTACTTGTTAGCTAGTTCGATCAGAAAGTTTCCTCCCCACCTCTTAGGGTGGGTCTCTTCTTGACTGTCAGAGTTTTATCTTTAGAGGAATCGATTTGGTTAAGTTACTGTCCCAAGTGAAATTGCTGCTCATCCATTATGTTTTCTTCCCATTATTAGGAATCTCTCCTTCTTGACCTGAGAATGTAGCTGATAGCATAATGACACATTGACAAAATTACTAGAATCTGAATTCACTAATGTAATTCAGGCTTCTTGATCTCATCTCTCTGCTGCATTCGGACTTGGATACTTTTAATTTCACTCTCTTCATTTTTCCAGATGACATGTATCCGTCTGCTCGAGATCACTCCTCTTGTCTTTGAAAGGCTTTCTAGAAATTCTGGCATAACGTTGGAGAATATAGATGCCATTAAGTGGCTTCATGATTTGACAGATTGGGGAAAGTCATCAAGTGACACCGTGGTTAGATATTGGAAACAGACATTGGCGTCTTTGCTTGGTCTAATTAAAGCATCCTGCAGTAATAAAGCTGCTTCTGCAATCAGTGATATTGAGAAACTTATTTCACATGGTAAGTTTTTTCTTTACCTTTTATTTTTCTATTTTTGTATAAATGATTGTCATTGGCGACTCTCTAATCTATTTTGATTGCATATTTGGACTGCAGAAAACCATTTAACTGGTGAAGTGAATAAGCAAATAGCAACCCTTTCTGGTTTATTAGTGGACAAAGGTTCTGCACTCAAGAAAACTGGTATTAAGGCAAAATCTTTACCTTTTGATAAGTCGTTGCATAGGAGACCATGGTCAGCAGAAGATTCTGAAAATTTGTTTTCTGAGGGAACAAAAATGCACATTGTTGACTCTGAACCATTGATCAATATGGAGAAAGATGATCTGGTAGTTCTTTCTGATGACGAGGAAGAACCTAATATTACTAGCAAAATGGATGTTCACTCTCTTGTCAGGTCAAGTCAGAGTATGTTTGGTGATATATCTGTTGGTGCGAGTTCTGCTGGAAGAGTTCTTAATGCTGACCTGCATGAAATGCACTCTACCACCAGTGGGTTGAGTAGTCAGCCTGAGATTTTTCGGCCAGGTTCTCCTGATTGTAATGATCTTATTACTCATAAAATGGGTGCGTATACAATGGAAGACAAACAGATACCTGAGTCTCCTAGTGAAACAAATCAGTCAGATAGTATGAGAAAACAAGTAAATAAGAAAGACGGCGTAAATGATTCGTTCCCTTTGCAGAATAACACAAGGAAAATGTCTGATGAAACTATCAATTTAAAAAGACTCGATTCCTCTGTACCTCAAAAGTATCCCAATATCAAGGCCTTGTCTGACAGAAGTATGACTTCCAAAAATAAGGATCAGCAAGGCTTGAACAAGGTTGCAAAAGCTGGCGATTTAGTTATAAAAGGGGTGGTACGGGATACCGAGGAGGATCCGTGGGAATTTTCTCTTTTCAAACCGTTGAGGAGTCAACAGACACTAGTTACAAGACCTAGCACTTCTGGTCCCAAACGACAAGTTATTCAACTAAACTTACCTGTTGAAAACAGATCTGGGTCTTACCGGCTGGATGGTGGAGTGAGAAGATTCAAACCTCCAAGACTGGATGACTGGTTTAGACCCATTCTAGAGTTGGATTTTTTTGTGGCTGTGGGATTAGAATCTGGAAACGATGAAGCTGATAAAAATCCTAGCAAACTAAAGGAGGTCCCTGTTTGTTTCCAGTCGCCTGATGAATATGAAGAAATTTTCCGACCATTGGTACTAGAAGAATTCAAAGCACAGTTGCGGAGTTCCTTCCAGGAGATGACTTCAGTAGAAGAAATGTGTTGTGGCAGTCTATCAGTGCTGTCAGTTGAGAAAGTCGATGATTTTCACTTTGTTCGTGTGGTCTACAACGAGAACAAGTCAAATATGTCCAAAATCTGCTTCGAAAGCGATCTCATTTTGCTTACAAGACAGCCACTAAAAAATTCTATCAATGATGTTCACATTGTTGGAAAGGTGCATCTATATATTTTCTATATGTACAAATACCTTGTTTCTTGAGTAGATTTTTACATCCTTAATTATCTATTTCACAGAGAGGAATCAAGGTATCGAATAGTTATTTCAATGATTCACGGGCATACAAAATTAACTTTTTAAGTTTTCAAGGTTAAACCTAAAGGTTCACACACTGCAAGTTGTTTTGTTGTCCCTTGAGGAGCTAATAAAATTTTCTGTCTTTTAATGAGCTGGCAATATATAGTTTGTAGAGTGCAATCCAACCCTCTTGTTAAGATGTCCTTGAAGCTTGTACATGGATGAATTCTTAAGTTGACCAATTAACATGTTCTGATTGCATATTGCTGATGATGTGTGCTTATGCTTAGGTGGAGCGTCGTGAGAAGGATAATAAAAGAAGATTAAATATCCTAGTCATCAGGGTATATCTGCAAGGATGTTCTCGTCTTAATCGAGCTAGAAAGCTCCTTACAGACCGAAGCAAGTGGTTTTTATATCGTGTTATGAGCATTACACCTCAACTTCGGGAATTCCAGGCATTGTCATCAATAAGAGAAATTCCTTTGCTCCCTATTGTCTTGAACCCTGTCAATTATTTATCTGGTCATCATGAAATTAGAAATGAAAATATTATAAGGCTTTCTCAACCTTTGCAGCAAGTCCTTAAGTCTTCATATAACGACAGTCAGCTGCAAGCTATTAATGCTGCTATTGGACCATTTGACTTGAAGAAGGATTTTGAGTTGTCTCTTATACAGGGTCCTCCAGGTATGTTATATTTATTTGCTTTCTTTTCTTTTCTTCTCTATTTTTTCACTTCCCTGGATCGTTGTATACATATCAATTAGCACTTACACTGCTTACCTATTGTCTGAACCTCATTCCATCAGGAACTGGAAAGACCCGAACAATTGTAGCCATTGCCAGTGGTTTGCTTGCTTTCTCTCAAATGAAAGACAATAAGAGGTTACCAAGCGACTATTCAAAGTGTAGCAATGTCTCTAGCTCTAAGCAAAGGATGAGTCAATCTGCTGCAATTGCTAGAGCCTGGCAAGATGCAGCCTTGGCTAGACAACTAAATGGCGATTTAGAAAAGAACAACAAATCCATGGGAAGCTGCACTAGAGGCCGGATTCTTATTTGTGCACAATCTAATGCCGCAGTTGATGAGCTAGTTGCAAGAATAACCAGTAAAGGCCTTTATGGCCGTGATGGAATGATGTTCAAGCCATATCTTGTGAGGGTTGGTAATGAAAAGACAGTTCATCCGAATTCTCTACCCTTCTTTATTGACACGCTTGTTGATAACCATCTGGCAGAGGAAAGAAGGAATGCAAATGATGAAAAGAATGATATTGATGGAGACTCTTTGACAGTTCTTCGTTTAAAGCTGGAGCAGTTAGTTGATCGCATCAGATATTATGAAGCTAAGCGAGCTAACGTAGAAGAGGGAAATTCAAATTCAAACAATCTGTTGGAAGGGGAGGATATCAAGGAACTGTCTGATGCAGAATTAGGAGCAAGGCTAAGAGCATTATATGACAAGAAGAAGAAAATATACACAGATATTGCCGTTACTCAGGCTAAGGAGAAGAAAGCCAGTGAAGAAATCAAAGCTCTCAAACATAAATTCCGAAAGACTATCTTGAAGGAAGCTGAAATTGTAGTTACTACCCTGAGTGGCTGTGGTGGAGATCTGTATGGAGTGTGTTCAGAATCTATATCAAGCCATAAGTTCACTAGTCCTTCTGAGAACACTCTGTTTGATGCTGTTGTGATTGATGAAGCTGCTCAAGTAATAATTTCATTTTTCCTCCTTTTTTCCCTCTTTCTGTTGTTTCACCAAATTTCAATATTCAACCCTGGTATATCTTTCTTGTCTTCCTTTTAACCTTATATTTTTTCCTCCATAGGCCCTGGAACCAGCCACTCTGATTCCTCTTCAGCTTCTAAAATCAAAAGGAACCAAATGCATCATGGTAATGGTTTGTACAAGCACTTGTTTTTTTGAATGTTTGATGAGCAATGAGTATAATTGATCTGGATATTTGTTGTTGAAGGTTGGTGATCCAAAGCAGCTTCCTGCCACGGTTCTCTCTAATGTTGCTAGCAAATATATGTTTCAATGTAGCATGTTTGAACGGCTGCATCGGGCTAACCATCCCGTCATCATGCTGACCCACCAGGTATTTCAAATTCCAAGATATTCTTGATGCAAAAAGTTAGTCCTTCCACTTGGAAGTAGCAATGGTTGAACAAATTGTCTAAATAAATAAATAAAAATTGTGGGTTACCAACTTTATTGTGTATAAGTGGGAATAAGACTTAATCTGTAGTTTGTTTCCACTTGATAACCTTTTCTGTTGAGGTTCAGATGGAGACAGAAATATAAACGGATAATTTCAAGTAAGTCATTCTAGTTTATAATAAAGTCATCAGTTCATCTGATTATAAAGTAACAAAAGATAAATTGCACTTTGGAATCCAAGAAATTAAAATAAAAAACAGTGGCTGGTGGTTGGCCAGTGGCCTGTTTGCAGCGGCAGATGATGGTGACAATGTCTCGAGACAAACAGTTAGGTTCTGTTGGAGAGAGGTCAATAGTGGAAGCATGCATTACATAAATATTGGGAGAGAATTTGACTGTCTTGATGAAAATGAAAAATACACGCATTATTATTAGGATTCTAAATCATAGTGATCTACAAATTTAGGATGTACTGGACTCGA
The DNA here is from genome assembly GCA_903798295.1 of Fraxinus nigra. Lineage (NCBI taxonomy): Eukaryota > Viridiplantae > Streptophyta > Magnoliopsida > Lamiales > Oleaceae > Fraxinus > Fraxinus nigra. The sequence continues at coordinate 3,139 of CAIGRH010001495.1, read as the reverse complement.
AAACTAACCACTTCTTACAACTCTTGATTTATCAGTCATGAACTCTTGCAAGTTTATGACATGGTTGGACCTGAAACTTGCTATGTTGCTATTGTTTATCTCACTTTCAATGTTTAGAAAATGTTCATTTAGTATTTTTATGGAATGGACAGTATAGAATGCATCCGGAGATATGTCGCTTTCCTTCTTCTCATTTCTATGATGGCAAGTTGCTAAATGGCGATCGGATGTCTAGCAAAGCTGCATCCTTTCACGAGACTAGAGCCCTAGGGCCCTATGTATTCTTTGATATTATTGATGGTCAGGAGCAACATGGTAAAAACTCAGCTACATTGTCCCTATACAACGAGTGTGAGGCTGCTGCTGCAGTTGAAGTATTAAGATTTTTCAAGAAGAGGTACCTCTTCTTTCTCATTTGGTGATTTTCTTTTTCGTTTAAGCCCTTGGGCTCCATTTTAATGGAAATTTGGGGAAAAATGAGTTTTGGAACAATGATTTTCAGGAGAATGCGTGGTGGTTTGCATTTAATATTATTTTATGGGAGAATTTGTAGTTGAAAATGAGTTTTTGAAAAGACGAGGGTCAAACATATGCTAAGATTCTTTATTTATTATTTTGTTGTCTTTCATAGGTACCCCTCAGAATTTTTTGGTGGAAGAATCGGCATCATAACTCCGTACAAGTCTCAACTATCACTTCTTCGTACACGCTTTTCTGGTGCATTTGGATCTGCTATTACTGCTGAAATGGAATTTAATACCGTTGATGGCTTTCAAGGTCGGGAAGTTGATATTCTGCTGCTTTCAACAGTTAGAGCAGCTGGATCTGAAGCACCCAGGATTAACTCTAGCAATCTTGGATTTGTTGCTGATGTTAGACGGATGAACGTTTCCTTGACTAGGGCCAAACTTTCTTTATGGATTTTGGGTAATTCAAGAACATTACAGACGAACCAGACCTGGGCATCTCTCGTCGAAGATGCAAAACAGAGAAATTTGATTATATCAGGAACAAGGCCGTATAGTTCCATGTTTAAGTTTGCTTCAGAAAATAGACCAGCTTCAGCTAATTCTGCGAACCAATCAAGTCTGTCGAGGAATGTTGAAAAGGTTGAAGCAGCAAATCAACATGTAGAGACGCAAAAAAAGACTGTGAAGCATACTTCTGAAAAGAAAAGAAAAATTGGCATTGAAACACAAACTGTCACTACAACAGGTGAAGGCGATCATGCTTTTCCACCAGTAAAGGATGCTACTAAGGATAATAAAAGAAGAGCCAGGGATAGAAGTAATGTTCGGTTAATAAAGGATGTCGCAACTATAGAAATTGAAAATAGCAAGGACAAAACTACGAATAGCGTGAAGCCTGCAGTAAAGGGGAATCAAGTAAACAGTGAAGAAAGTTGGGGCAACCAGACTAATGAACATCAAATTAATATGGGAAAATCTGACTTGGGTAAGGGAGAAAGTAATGGCAAAAGGAGAATTGATTTTAGTAATTCTGAAAAGGGGATTGTAAGTCGTAAACATTTGAAATGTATAGCCACTGATGACAGGGGTTCAAAACTGGTTAAGCATGATGAGCACCGGCAGAAAATGGAAATGGGAACCTCTTCTGCAAGAAGCTATAAGCAGAAGGACGAAGTTGGCCATGGAGCTTCTGATGGAGTGGAGGTACCCAAAAATTTGATCATGAAGAGGAAACAACAGCGTGAAGCCATTGATGCTCTTCTGTCATCTGCTCTTATACCTATGAAGAAGCCAGAATCTTCATGGAAGTCTTCGTCTGCGAAAAGGACTCTTTCAAAAAGCAGTGGATATGATCAAGTTAGACCACCGAAGCCTAGAAAAGGTAAAGCCACCATTGTATTCAGTTCACTTGTGAGTCAATTTCCAGCCTAACAGCATTCTCATTGTTTTCAGATCATTAATTTAACGGCAGAAAGGGAGTATTTTTCGAGTTCCACGTGCAATGGAAGAAGCATAATACCCTTATACTTGTGATGTGATAAGAGGAGCTCTCAATCCATTGCTGAATAACTATTGGTTGCACAGCAAGGAGGTAAAAGCTGCCACTTCTATCTGGCCTGGAACTGTTTCTAAAGTTTATCTCTAAAACTTGATAGAAAGAGATTATTTGGCTAAGTTTAAAAAATAAGATACTTATTTTAACACTAAGATGAGTGTATTTCATGCAACTCTTCTTACTTAAAAATAAGATAATGGTAAATCTGGGGTTTTTTAAGATAATGGTAAATCTGGGTCCCTCATTCACACTGAAGATAAATGTTGCCATTTCTGGCTGGCCTGGAGAGTTTGTTTTATGAGTTTGTAATTATATATATGTATATAACATAAAAATTACCAATACTATACAAGCTTTACCTCCTTTGGTTTAATTTTGTATATTTACTGCTGCTTTACTTTCTAGGAGCATATTTCACTAAACCTAAAACATTGACTTGTAAGCAAATTAGTTCTTAATTATTTTTTTGGTCAAAGTTGGAAATAAGTAAATATACCTATTTTGAATGTAAGGCAAAAGTTAGAAAATTAAGTTATCTGAAGATATTAGGAAACAAAAAGTAACTTTTATTTTTAAACATAGCCAAACACGTTCTAGTACGAGCATAACATCACATCTCATTTTGGACTTTGCTTTTGTACTTTCAGATATAGAATGTTTTTGCGATATGATTTTTTAAAGAGATGATTTGATGGATACTGGGGTAATACTGGTGGAAGCCCCGAGAGGCAGGTTATTCTTGCCACCTGAGACTTTTTGTATTTTTTACCAGAGTTTGTGCATCTTTCAGCGCCACCAGAAGCGAAAATGGAGATGGTTTGTTCAGCCACTAAGCTGGCACAGGTTCCAGATCAGAAAACTCGTCTTGAATCAGCTGCATCTCTCTGTCTTATGAATCTCCAAACGGTAAAACAAAGTGTGTACATAGAAATTAATGATAATGGCGGATTTAATTTGTCTTGTGTGTTATATAGTTAGAAATTAGTTACAGGCATAAGTTGTGTCCTGATTGGAAATGTGAATAGATCATTTGAAGTTGGAAGCCTCCCAATTCCTCTATCTGCTTCCATTGGATGGTACATGGAGAAGATGGCTCATTTTAACTTTTTTTTTT